>APFE030916219.1:0-116499 GCA_000404065.3 Pinus taeda
AAAAGGATCAGCAGATAGCAATCTCTATATAAAAATTGAAAATGACAAATTGCTAATACTTGTTGTGTATGTAGATGATATTAGCTTTGGCAGCAATGAAGAAGCTATGAGTCAAAGCTTTGCCGTGGTGATGCAGAAAGAATTCGAACTGTCTTTCCTTGGAGAACTGACATACTTTCTTGGATTGCAAATCCAACAAAATGAAGGCGGTGTATTCTTGTCTCAAACCAAGTACCTCAAGCAGATTTTGAAGAAGTATGGCATGGAAGATTCAAAACTAGTATGTACTCCTATGGTTACAGGATGCAGTCTCAGTGCAAATGATGAATCAGCAGCAGTGCATCATCCAACCTATAGATCCATTATTGGAAGTCTACTTTATTTGACAGGTACATGATCAGACATCATGCATGCAGTGGGAATAGTTGGAAGATTTTAGGCAAATCCTAAGGAAAATCATCTTCAGGCAGTAAAGAGAATTTTCAAGTTTCTTCAAGGAACTCAAAACTATGGCTTATGGTATCCTAGAGATATAGATCTCACTCTTCATGCTTATACAGATGCAGATTGGGCTAGAAGCGTGGATGACAGAAAGAGCACAAGTGGTGGTGCATTCTTTATGGGTTCTAGATTATCTTGGTTCAGCAAGAAACAGAGTTCGATTGCTTTATCTATAGCTGAAGCAGAATATGTGGCAGTTGCATCTTGCTGCACTCAACTCCTTTGGATGATGCAAACCTTGCAGGATTTTTAGATCACTTATACACCACCTATCTCCATCTTATGTGATAATACAAGTGCAATCAGCATTTCAAAGAACCCAGTCATGCATTCAAAGACAAAGCACACACCGATCAAGTATCACTTTCTCCGGGAACAAGTGTTGGAACAAAAGGTCAAATTGGAGTATGTTCCTTCTAAGGAACAAGTTGCTGATATTCTCACCAAACCACTGCCCAAGGAAACTTTTGAATATCTCAGACAGAAGCTGGGATTAGTTGATGCATCATCTTGTTATTAAACTTGTCTGTTTTAGAGAATAAGTGGTGTACGCGAGTTTCCTGAGGAGGATCCGCATACATACGCTGGTTTGTGCAGAGACAGTCGCGTATATGGAGGTTTGATGCATATCTGTAGGGACAGGCCCTGGTTGAAGATATCCTGATATAGGCCATCTGGCATAGGTTCAGGGGGAGCAGATAAACTTCTAATAATGCATTGTTGGCATTATCTTAGAAGCTTTTGGTTCTAGTTCATAGCTGTTGTTGGTGGAACAATTGTAGAGGGAGAACAAAAGGAAATCATGGTTGCTAATCTGAATGGTGATTGACAGATGTTGTTGCTATCAATTATTGGTGACTTTCATAAGTCCTGCTCTAGATATTTTGTCTCTGTGTCATATATCTCTTTTATGGTGTCAAGGTCATGTAACGGCCTATTTTGGTTTCCCCACTATGCCTGGGATGAAAATGTAATGTATTTGGTTGTCATATGTAAATTTCTAGATGATCCCCACTTGTTTGGGTGATGGATGTAAGTATTGAGTCTTTTGGTGATAGGAATATCTTTTATGTCATCGTTTTTTCTTGAAGAAAATCTTGCTGCAGATCTTGCCTACAATCAGGGGGAGCATGGTCAGCACAACAGGGCAGAAATTTCAGCATGTACTCAAGGGGAGCACAACCCTTTGCCCTTGATGACAAAGGGGGAGAATGACTTTGAGGATCTTGGGGTTGCCATCAAGTCCAAATGGGGAGATTGTTGGCATTATGGCACAGGTTTGGAGCCATGGCACAGGTGTTGTCCTTGATGGAAACTCACTTTGGTGACAGATCACAGTTCAGGCACTCAGAAAGAAGAAAAAGACATATACGCAGGTTCACTTTGACGAAGCTGCGTATACACGCGGGTTGGACGTTCCCAAGGCACGTATGTGTATACACGCACTTTTATGCAAGGAAAGGTGTGTATATGTGGAAGAACTAATTTTTGGTCCGTGGTATTTTTTCCTTGGTTTTTGAACCTGTGGTTTTGGACCATGGTATCTCATCATAAGTGTTGATCCCAAGTATTGGGTGCATGTTATTGTTTTATTATGGTTTTGGACTGTGGTATTGTGGAAGGCCTAAGACTATAAAAGAGGAAGGAGATCATGTGGCAAAGGATCATTTGAATTTTTATTGAATATATGATAAAGTGCTAGATCTGGAATACTGGTAATTGGGTTATGCTGTAGATCTAGATCTGAATGAAGGAGGAACCTTAGCGCAAAGAGAAGGATAAGTTCTATTGATGGGTCATAATATTTAAGCTTGAATGATAGTATCTTTGTATGATTTTGGTCTGTTATATGTGGAGCTTGCTTGATCTATAACTCTAATAATCTGGCTTAATTAGTGTTTGAATATCTGAAAGAGAAAATTATCCTTTATAGATCTGTACGCTGGTTCAGTGAAGTGAAGGCGCGTATACACGCTGGTTCAGTGAATAAAAACAACGTATACGCAGGTTGTTCCAAACACAGAAGTGGATGCACGCATGTTGCGGGTTATTGAAATAGCATATATCTTTTGAGTTTTGATCTAGCTGCTTCTGTTTATTGTTGCTGTGTTCTGGGTTCAGTTTTTGGTGTGTGGTTTCTGGTACTGTGTTTTGGGTACATCTGTCAGAGAAGTATCTACTTGATTAAGATCTAATTGGTGAAAAGGAGATTGGTTGATGGATAAATTCTTGATGATTGATTGATGTTCATGGATCCAGTCTGAAAATCTATGAAACGTGGTCCCTGGAAGAAAGAGAAAGTTGTAGCCTTTTGTAGGTCAGCACCTACGTACTAGTATCTTGGCTAGTGCAAGAGCTAAAGGGGGGTTATAGCTCCCTTCCAGGAGAAGCTGGAGAACGAGAGAGGGTTGTAGCTCTCTGCAGGTTGCAGCCTGTGTACTGGTAAAGGACTGCACCAATACATTGTAAAAGAAGTTTCTAATTTAAAAGAAGATAGAGGCGAATTGCAGCAGGTGGTTTTCACCCGCATTGGGTTTCCACCTTATATCTTGTGTTCTTGTGTGTGATTGTCTTTTTGCACTGTTTTACTGTTTCTGTTTACTGGTTATTTGATTCTGAAACACATATTAACAATCAACATCAGAAAGATAAAGTAAATTAAAAGTTTGCTTTGTATACACGGGTTTCCTTCTGCATAGTTGCGTATATACGCGGGTTTAATTAACTGAAGTAGCGTATATCATCTGATTTTGAAAAAGGAATATTTGACTTGATAATACTGATTCACCCACCCCCCCTCTCAGTATTATTTCCACCAAAAATTGGCCCATGTCTCACCAAACATTTAGCCTCTACACCTATCTCTCACTCAACCTTTGTGCACCCATAACTCGGCCTCGAAAAATGGCCTCACCAAGAATTGTGCCTCCTCCTCACTTCAACAATTTAGACTCTAATTCCTACCAAAGCCAAATTGGCTTCCTAGAAACACCCCAAAATTATCCCTGTATTCTTATTCCTTTTCCTCAATTGAACTTAGCTTCATTCTCTGGAAAGTTTGCTCTCTCCTTCTTGAGAAAATTGCTTGCCCAAAAATGTTGTAGCTTCCTCTCTCTTATGTTCTTGTGTCTTCACCTCTTTTTTGGGGTTCTTTTATAATATTAATTAAGCCCAAATGTCTAACCCTAATCTCCCTTATAGAATATCTTGGAGATAAATTGTTGAGCTCATTTCTAGGTCACTTAAATAATTAAATTATTTATCCTTGGAAAATTACTTAGTAGTCCACCATAATTAATTGACTTTAATTATTTTACTTTTCCTATGTTAGACTTAGGAAATAAGACATAAATCACTTATTTCCCAAAGCAAGCACCTAAAGAGGAAGTAAATCATCTTCCACATGCTAAAACACCAAGCTTATGTAGAATACCTTCCTAAGCCACCATAAGCTTGAACACAATCTTATTCACATGTATATCTCTAGAAAGACAAAATATGTTTTGATGCTTCGTCTCTTACCACTCAATGGAATATATATTTCTATATTCAACATATTTGGTTTTTCCCTAAGTTTCTATATCTCTCAATATAATCTCCTCATGCACCAAAAATGTGCATGCAGGTTGTGCATTTCCTTTAGGTTTGTATCATATAAATTCTTCACCTTAACCCAAAGTGTATAAAAAAATGTTCAATTCTCCTTCCTGAAACAAGATTCCATTCTCATGAGACAAAATTATCTCATCCTAATTCTTCTCATCTTCTTCTGGCATCTTTTGTTGCTCTTGGCCTGCATGCTTATTCATAATCTTAGTTGTCCTTTCTTTTTCATCAAAATAGTCAGATGGTTCAAGCATCCCACCCTCTTCATGCTATTTTCCTTATTCCTCGTGCAAGTTTCTTCAAATCATGGACTATGCTTCCTTCATAAATTTTGATTCCTTTTCATATTTTAACAACATTGCATTTGAATGTTATTCCTTCTCCTTTATGGGGTTATCCTCATATTGCAATCCTTCATGCTTGATTCTTTTTGTAGCATCTTGTAGTAGTTGTTCGTATCCACCTTCTACATGGTAACTCTTTGATCCAAGTGGATGTTGGTGGCCACCCACCTATCCCACTTGGACCCCCACATCTATCTCTTTCAGTTTTTCAGTTTTTGTAATTGTAGCACAGTTTACTATTTTTAGCAGTTTTTCGCCCCCTGAATTTCCAAAGCCGTTTTGAGGCCCTAAACGACATTTTTTGGGAAATCAAGGAGCAACATGGGTCCATGGATCGATGTTTCTCTTCCAAAAGTTGTAGTGCTCGAATAGATCTTTCTAACGAGCTATTGTGCGTGTCAAACGAAGATCAGGTGCCAAAGTTACGACCCCAGGAAGTTGATGTACCAACTTACCCAAAACGGGGCCCACAATTTGGCGTTTCATCTTCTAGGGTTAGGTTTTGGGATGTTAATGGTTTTCCATTGTCTCTCAACAATAAATAGGCCTTCGAGCCTCATTGTAACACAGTTCAGAGGCATGTAGCCACCACATCTCTTCTCAGAGATAAGCTACCATCGCCCTAGCTAGTTTATTTCCATTTCTATTTGTAAGCATATTTCAGTATTTTACAGTAATGTAATGAAGTATTATTTCCACTGCATATCTGTGTTTATGGTTATATTTTTAATTTATTGTGTTCCTGTTTAAATCTGGGTCACTCTTGTTTGTTGTCATGGTTTCCCTTATTAATTATCTATAGGGATTTCTTTGATTTCTCTCATAAAACAAACTCATTTATCCTTGTTTTAGTTATTGAGAAGCAACTCTCATGCCTTTTTTTATTTTTAGATAATCTCTAAGGAATATTTATCATGTGCTAAATTAATTTACGCTTGGTCTCCATAGAAAACATTTGGCTTCTCCTCTTCCTTTTTAACAATCTTCCCTTTCTCTTGATCACAAAATTTGTTAGTTTTAAAAACATGAGGGAATATAGCCTCTACTATTGTATTCATTATCAATTTATCCTATTGTGTATGGATCTCCTTCTGGTTATTTTTATGAGACAGTGTTTCCTCATCTTCGAGTATGACATATTTTAAATTTTTTCCTTCTCCAACACTTTGAAAAATAATTCCTTCATTCACCTCTATCATTATGACAACTATACATGATCTTCCTTCCTTATCATTTTTGTGACCTGCAACCATACACAAAACATTGGTATGAAAATCATAAGGCTCATTATCCCTATTTGATGCATCTGCTTTCAAATTCTCATGCTAATTTGAAATTCCCATATAGTTCTTGAGACTCTCGATGCGTCTCTCGAAAACAATTTAGTGTTCTTCTTCTTCAAGGAATACTCCTTTTTCTAGTTTACAATAGTGAACTTTTTCCTTTTGATTCTCAACTTCTATAAGCTCTTTATCTCTCGATTATGAATTCAACAAGTGCCTCAAATTATTCCTAAACTTCTTGGCATATATTTATTTAACATGCCACTTAACTTTTATCTTTAAATCACATTCACATCTCTCGTCTTCATTCTCGATTTATTGTAACAAAATACTCATAACCCAGATTATTTCCTTTAAATTAGCCATATTTCTCTTAAACTTCTCTTGGTTCATATTTCTTCTCTTGATGGCATTTTCTTTGACATATTTCTTCATTCTCTTGTGGCTTTCACCTAATCCATTAGAATGACCATCAACAATTATCTCTTCTTCTCCATGAGCTTCTTTGTGCTCATTGTGAGCTAAAAATAACTCTCCATAAGACACCTCATAAAGCTTCTCTGCTCTAGCTTGGAATTTTGGTATCACAGTTTCTCCAACGGAACATCTCAGGCCTCCTCTACTCTTATGGTTGTTGCACTTTGGTAACCTTCCTAGAGAACTACTCCTATTCTCTTCACTTCTATTGAGGACTTATTTTTCCCCTTCACTTTTCCAAACTTATCCAAAAAAAGTTCTCTGCTACAAGGGTTCTTTGCCACAGTTCTCTTCCTCCTGTAGCTACCTGCAAGAAACAATTTTTTTCGGTCTAGATAAAAATGCAAACATAAGACTGATTTACCTACCAAGTCTTCTCATCACTGAGATATCAAAATATCTTTCATTTTTTGCTTTAATGTGATTTGTCTTTATCTTCCAACTCTTTCTTGGTTGTAAATATTTTCCACTAGGATTTGGTCCTTTGTCTCGCTCTCTCCTCCATGAGAAATATTTTCAAATCTCTTAGTTCGATGTAAATTTTATTTGATCAACTCCTATAATCACTTATTTTTCTTCTTGATCCCAAAGAGCATTATTTCACTGTGATGTGCAAGTCATCGCAACGACCATAATGAAGATCATGCCAATACACATTCAAATCCCAAATAATAATAAAAGCTCCAAAGCCAACAATAAAGATTGGAAAATCATCAATAACCAAAATGCGAGGAAAGAAAGGAGTTTTCAAAAACTAAATGAAGGGTCCTCGTAATTTCCAAAAAATCTAAGGGGGAGTTATGACCACAACACGAGGCTCCCTCTCAATTTAGGGATATCAACCACTCCCTTCTTCTATAACATCGTAGAGCCTTTCATGGCTCCATTCCTTCTTTTATATATATATATATATATATATATATACAAAAGAATTATGTCATTGCAATGGAAACATGAACTCATTCATGCTTTTAGACATCAAATACCTAAACCTAGTTAGGTTCATAATCAACAAGGGTCATATCTTTTATATTATAGACTTCAACTTCTTGCTAGGGTTTTTGTCATAAACCCTAGACTCCATCTTTGAGACACAAAGCCTTAGATATTAACAATTCAATCAAATAACAATCAAATATGTTTTTACATGACATTCTTCTACCTAGGTTTGTTGCACACACTAGATTTTATTATCAAAGCTAAATCATATTGAAAAAAATATCATCATATCCTAGAATATCAATCTATCTTAGGTCTTTGTTACAAACCATAGAATTCACAAACTAAAACATGAGTATCACCAATTAGGTTAGCATACTCACATATAAATATCTAGTAAATCATTATCACATACTAGCATTTTATATCAATATTCATACGTACTAGGTAAACCCATGACACATACATCAAAGTTAGATAACAATATTTCTCCAAGATAGGGTTCAGAGTATGAGAGTAGTTGTTGTGATCATGCATAGGCCCATGTTTTGGGACGTTTTACTTGAGTTCATGTTGGCAATGAGTGCAAAAATTACATAATTGGATTTTATCGCTCAACATATCGCTCAAAATTTTCCATTTGGGGAGAGATTGTAAACCTACATGAATGTGACTTGAATCACATGTTATTAATTTTCAAAATTAATGAGACAGGTTGAGGTGGCAAATAAGAATGTATACATCACAAAATATGTTTCTTGAGCCAAGAGACTCATTTTATAGCCCAGTATGATGTGTAACGATGTTCATCATCAAAGTTGAAATTTTGCTTGTCAACCAAAATAATTTTTTTTTAAAATCTAAAAAAAATAAAAAATTAAATAAGCATACAAAACATTTAAATAATGTGAGGTGATAAAAAAATTTACGTGTGAAGAAATTGGATCTCTCTTGGCTCATATTAAATCCATATTTAAGATGGATCTATGCTGATGTATACACAACACTTTCTTTATAGTTTATATATATTGTCTTTTGTATTGTATTAGTCAAAATCATGAGTCTAAAACCTTAATAGCTTCATGCATAGATGAGTGAAGCTCTCCATGAATGATTTTATGATAATAGTCATTTTATAATTTATTCCAATGTTACATATTCTTGATTGTTTTAGATTATATTAATCATAAAGTAATCATTTACAACTAATAGTATTATAATATAATTAATTTAATTTAATTTAATATAATATATTTACATAATGGGCATGGATTATAACCCCAATTTTGCAACATGATTTTAATATGTGATTATGTATATTAATTAATTTGCATTTTTGGTATAAAAATATATATTTAACAAATTATTACAATAGTGTTAATATAATATTTACATTAATTTATTACATGTGTTCTAATATATCATATTGTTTTGTTTACAATGTCTATATAAATCAAATTATAATGTATATATTATTATTTTTGAATTCTATTTTAATTTCGTATATGTATCATATTATTTTACAAACAAATTATAATATACATTTATTAAAATTTAGTTTATAATATATTACAATATCATTATAGTATTTTAATTAATGGTCCATTATTTTTTATTGCAGGTGTTTGTCAAGGCATGTGGGGAACACCAGCAAGAAAAACTAAATGTAAAAGGCAAAGTGATTGGCCAACCAATGTGACCAAGCGTAAAATATAAGGTGACATGGCAAACAAATGTGCCACATTAACTCCTTATGTCTAATGTCGTTGTGAATGTGAAGAGAGCAAGGTGACAGTAATAAGCAAGCAAGCATCGAGCATGTCATCACAATGGCCATAATGAAGATCATGCTAACACACGTTCAAATCCCAAATAATAAAAAATCTCCAAAGCCAACAATAAAGATTAGAAAATCATCAATAACCAAAATGCCATTAATCCAAATGGATCCTAGAAAACCCTCTAAGTCTTCAAGTATTCAAAAATGTTGCAAAAGAAAAATTTTGGAAAATGTCGAATAACACTATCGAGAGGCTAAAACATAGAGAAAACATGGAAAAATAGGTTTATCGGTGGTCAAAGCAACTTTGAATCGGGTTTGTCGGATCTGGCCGATCAACGGTCCAGATCTAATCGGCAAATCAAAATTGGTTGTGGCAAAGGGAGGTTATCGGCAAAGACCACAAGGAGTATGCGACAGCGATCATCGGGGTCAACGAAGACCGCCGATCAAGCACGCAGATCGATGGCCCAAGTTTCATTGCGATATTGAAATCGACGAATACAATGGAACGCTTGCAAACGACCTGGGGGTATGCGTGATGTGCGATTGCGATCAATCGCATCGCAACATCGCATCGGAGTATTAAAATGGAGCGAGGCCAATATAACTCGCGATAGCTGGACCCAATAACATTATCAACAATATTATATATATTTTGAAATCTGGAAAGTGACAATTTCCTTTGTATTTCACATTTCTGCCAAATGAATGGATTACGAAAGAAATGCACCCGATGCGATATCACTGACCCGAAAGGGTTTATTGAGACTGTGGAATACTCTTTCAAGTTTGATATGAGCGGGATTTCATGTTTAATGTACTTTTTAATATAAAAGGGAAGTCACAAAATAGGCAGGATTTCGGGAGGAACAAAGGTGGAAAGTGGTTTGGATCGAGCTTCGCCTAAGCCCATACATTGGCTGCCACGTGTCCTGGCCCTGGAGAGAGAAAACCATCCTTATTAGGCATTTAACCCTCATATAAAAGGGCCACCCGAAATGAACCACAGTCATTGGATCTGGATCTCCCAGATCAACGGTGGAGATGTGATGGTGATCTAAAGGCGGACCCGATAGGGATATAGTGTAGAATTATGAAAATTTGAAGTCCAGTGAACAATGTTTTGGCAGTTTTTCACATTTTTGAAGCATTTCTCTGTGTAAACAGAAAACAACCAATTCTGGGATTTCAAAGGCCCGATGACCCATTCCATTACAGAACAGGTGGCCACCATCCCTGAAAGCATTTAGCAATGAATTCTAACACTCGGAGGGGGGTCTGACCGGACAGAGGTCGGGAAGCCAAAGAGCCCAAGAAAGAGAAACAAACAGACCACACAGATTGGCCTTAAAGCCACAGAAGACAACAGACAGAGGCAGGAAGTGCTGAGGCAGAGCAAAGACAGAGAGAGAGAGTGATAGTGGGAGTTTGTGTACTCAGAGAGGCTTGAGGGGTTCAAGCAAAACTCTTGTTGTTGTAATTGTTGTGTGTTGAGACTCAAATTGAGCTCATACTGTTGTAAAACTCTGTTTTGAAGACATAATAGAGAAGTCACCATTGAAGGCTGGAGCAGGAGACATAGCCCAGGAGTGTTGGGTGAACTCCTTATTAAACTTGATGTGTTTATGTGTGTTGTCTATTATGTTCTTTAACTGCTTCATTGTCTATGTATTTCACAATCTTATCAATCCATTGCATAAAATAACATAGGCAAATCCATGCACATGAGTCTGTAATACCTTAATAATTGTCTTAGATCTCTTTTTAGATTAGCCATAAAAGAAAGGAGTTTTCAAAAACTAAATGAAGGGTCCCCATAATTTTTGAAAAATCTAAGGGGGAGTTGTGCCACAACATCGGGATCCCTCTCAATTTAGGGAGATCAACTACTCCCTTCTTCTATAACATCATAGAGTGTTTCATGGCTCCATTCCTTCTTATGACATCAAGGTAATCTTGATCATCATAACTCCCTTCACCATGCTTATTATTTTCATACGATTATCTTCATCATTTGAAGATTAACACATGCAAAACTTTAATAACAAGTACAACAACAACAAAAATATACAGAAGAATTATGTCATTACAATGAAAAAATGAACTCATTCATGCTTTTATACATCAAATACCTAAACTTAGTTAGGTTCATAATCAACAAGGGTCATAGCTTTTATATTCTAGACTTCAACTTCTTGCTAGGGTTTTCTCATAAACCCCAGACTCCATCTTTGCGACACAAAGCCTTAGATATTAGCAATTCAATCAAATAACAATAAAATATGTTTTTACATGACATACTTCTACCTGGGTTTGTTGCACACCCTAGATTTTATTATCAAAGCTAAATCATATTGAAAGAAATATCATCATATCCTAGAATATCAATATATACTATGGATCTATACCAGCATAGATGCATCTTAAATATGCATCTAACATGAGCCTAGAGGGATCCAATTTCTTCACGTGCAATTTTTTTTATCACCCCGCATTATTTAAATGTTCTGTATGGTTAATTTTTTCTTAGATTTTTCTAATTTTTTATTTTGGCCGACAAACAAAATTTCAACTTTGATGATAGACGGACATCGTTACACATCATATTGGGCTGTAGAATGAGCCTCTAGATTCAAGGTGTAGACACAACGCTCTCTTTATAGTTTATATATGTTGTTTTTTGTATTGGTCAATATCGTGAGTCTAAAACCTTAATAGCCTCATGTTAAGTTCAGTGAAGCTCTCTATGAATAATTTTATGATAATAATCATTTTATAATTTATTCCAATGTTGCATATTCTCAGTTATTTTAGGTTATACTAATCATAAAGTAATCATTTACGACTAATAGTATTATAATACAATAAATTTTAATTTAATTTAATATATTTACATAATGGGCATGGGTTATAAATCAAATTTTGCAACATGATTTTAATATGTGATTATGTATATTAATTAATTTGCATTTTTGGTATAAAAATATATATTTAACAAATTATTACAATAGTGTTATATAATATTTACTTTAATTTATTACATGTGTTCTAATATATCATATTGTTTTGTTTACAATGTCTATATAAATCAAATTATAATGTATATATTATTATTTTTGAATTCTATTTTAATTTTGTATATGTATCATATTATTTTACAAACAAATTATAATATACATTTATTAAAATTTAGTTTCTAATATATTACAATATCATTATAGTATTTTAATTAATGGTCCATTATTTTTTATTGCAGGTGTTTGTCAAGGAATTGATGGGACCAGCTCGTGACTTATGGTTTAATCACCACAATAATAATTAACAACAATGATTTAATCAACAATTATGTGATTAGTTTGGTAATTAAGGGTTAGCGCTGATATTTTGGTTGCATTGATGATTGTATTGATTAATCTGTACATTGAGAGGACAGTTGTCCTGGCCTCATGTTTCCTTCCCGCTCTTGGACTAAACCCTAACCCTTTTGTTGTTATTCCATCATTTTCGTTCTACTCTTTTGGTGTTGTGAGCTCTGCTCGCTGGTTCTGTTGGTGACTGTAAGTGTTTCAATTTGATGCTCTATTCATGCCGACTATGGGCTTCTTTGTTGGTAGGTGGTATGACTACGCTCAGTATTTGTATTTACATTTTGGTTAGCTCGGCTCTGTCATTTGGTTGTTGGCTTTGTTGTGAGGGATTCTCTGCTCTCTCGGTGGTCCGGTGCTCACTGTATCTCCTTCGTTCCTTACGTGTTCTGCTGACCTTTCTCAATGGTATCTTCAGCTGTCTGTGTGGTTATTTCATTGTCTGACTTGTCTGCATATTGTGAACATAGGTTGCGGCCTCAAAAGGACCCTTTCCTCTGCGTTCGCTCAACTCTGGCAAGGTAATGGATCTTTATTTGCTAAATGCTTTCTCCATAATTTTTCTTGTATGCTAACACTTGCTGCACCTTGCGAGCAAGGTTCTTTCAATGGCCACGACGCAAGTGTGCGTTCCTTCGTCCAGCGCTAACTGTTGAACTAGTAAGTCTTCTCGGGGTTTCTTCTCCCTTACTGTCAGTCATTCACTTTCTTTTAATCTTCAGTTCGACGATGCTAATGCTTTGTTATGGTCTCTGTGCAAGTTGTTGCAGCTCCTAGTTGGACTGATGCTTGGCCCTTCCTCCAAACAGAACCAGTAGGGTCATTCCTTGTTGCAACTTGTTTAGTTGAGGTTTTCCTTAATCATTTCCATCCGTAGTATAGTCGGTCATTAAACTAGGACCTGGGTCTCTGTTGTCTCGTCATCTGGCTAATGGAAAATTGGCCTTCGGGATCAGTTGTATTTGATTTCATTGACTCTTCAGCGGACTATAACAATTTCAAGGTTATAACCCAAACCCTCATTTCTCTGTTTTACTCCCTGAGGAGGGTTTTCTCGGCCTCAAGGTCGCTGGACTTTAGAACTGGTATTTGTATAGTTTATATGTAGGTCTTGATACTGAAATGCTTTTAAAGATGAATGAAAAGAGTTTTCGATGTACAGGGTTACCTCTTTTATGAATGCTCTTTTCTGTGGTTGTATTTGTTTAATTAACTGCTTCGGCTGTAGCGCACTCTAGTATTTCTATAGGTTTTCGATGTGTGACTGGAACTGCCGGTTCAGTCTTCGCGTTGATATTGTGTCTCTGTCTGTCTTCAATTTTGAAATTATGTCTTTGCTTGTCACCTGGTTTCTGGAACTTCGTCACTGTTTTATCTGGAAGGATTTCTGGTAAATTATACAGTTGTCTTTACGCTACATATGATAGAATTTAGATAATAAAACAAGTATTGGACAGATGGATTCAGGAAAAAAATGTCTCTCTTGGTATTACTCTTCTGTGCTTGAATGTCAAACCTTTTCCACACTGTGGTACATTTTTTTTGTAATGTTACAATACAATTATGCAAACTGCTTGTAGTTGTTTCTTCAGTTACATAGTTGATAACTATCTTGTTGTTTTAGTTTTCTCGTTCTATGGAATACATAGATAATATATTTATTTCTGTTGTTTTTTTTGAAGTAAATAGTTGTAAAATAAATAAAAGAAAAAAAAAACAACAGTGTGGTTGTAACCACCTCCATCTAACTATGTTGTCCCTAAACACCTATTTATTGATAATGAAATAAAACAAGTTCCTAACACTGTTTTTTTTTTTTAATTAACAAACATAAATGGAATCTAATGATGATGAACCTCTCCTCCTTAGCTGAGATCAACACCCGGTCATGGTGCCCTTAGCTGGATGCTCCTGCATCACGCTTCGAGGGTAAGAAAGATTCATGACTCCCATCCATGAGCTTCTTGATTGAATAGCCTGCTTGTTGTATCTGTCTAGTGTTAAGCCATGAATTGTCCTCAATGGGATGGTTCTTCCACTTGACCAGATATTGCAGATATTATTTCCGCTAAGTTCGCTTGGCCACCTGAGTGTTGAGGATCCTCTCAATCTCAAGGGGCTAAGCGTAAGGCATTTGTCTCATCCAAGTCTCACTCCCTTCCTGTGTGTCCTGTGTGGGCCGTGCTGTACTGTCTTCCTCTAGACTGGAAATATGTGGAAACAGGTTTGCCACATTGAAGATGGGCGAGATGCCTATTCCTGGTGGTAGCTATAATTCATAAGCATTGGCTAAAAATTTCCAGAGAATTTTGCAGGGGCCTATCTTTTTGTACTTTAGTTTGTTGTATGCACCTATAGGAAAATGTTCCTTGCGCAAATGCGCGAGGACTTCATCCCCCACATTAAACTGTACCTCTCGCAGTTTCAAATATGCCCGCTGCTTATACTTTTGACTGTTGTCCTGCAACTTCATTTTGACCTGCTCATGTAGATCATTCATTGCTTTGGCAAAATCTTCCCCATCAGCACTCCGTCTTTCCTGTTGTCCTAGATCTCATAACTCATGCACTCTGCAAGGATGCATGCCATATAAGATCTAAAAAGGACTGTAACCTGTGCTGCGATTAGGTGAGTCATTGCAAGCGAACTCTGCCTGGGCAAGTACTCAATCCCACATTCGTGAATTTTCCCCGATCAAACTTCGTAGCAGGATCCCCAAGCTCCTGTTTACCACCTCTATTTGCCCGTTGGTCTGTGGGTGATAAGCAGAGCAGAAACTTAACTGCGTGTCTATCTTCTTCCAAAAGGTGCACCAGAAATGCCCTGTAAACTTCACGTCCCTATCAGAAAGAATTGAATTAGGTAGGCCATGTAACCTGATGATCTCTATGAAGAATAAGTGGGCCACATGAGTGGCAATGCTGGTTTTTCTGCAAGGGATGAAATGTCCCATCTTTGAAAATCGGTCTACTACTACCATTACTGAATCATAACCCCGCTGCATCCTTGATAGACCCAAGACAAAGTCAAAACTGACTGAGTCCCACGGTCTACTCGAAATGGGCAATGGTGTGTAGAGTCCTATATTCTGACTATATCCTTTCGCCAACTGACACACTTTACATTTAGTCACAAATATCTGCACATCCCTTCGCATTCTTGGCCAATAATAAAAATGGCTGAGCTATTCTAATGTTTTGTCGATGCCGAAATGCCCCGCTAGACCTCCACTGTGCTTCTCCCAAATTATATTTTCTCTCATTGAACAATCGGGAATGCATAACTATCCCCCTCTAAACAATATCTTCTCCTGCAAATTATAGTTGAACCATGGACTATTGTTTCTCAGCAAAAGATTCTGACAGGCTTCATAAGCCTCTTTGAAATCCGCATTGGTCTGATACAAGTCTTTCAAATGCTCAAAGCCCATCACTTGTATCGTACTCTCTTGCAAGAGCAAGGCTCTTCTGCTCAACGCATTTGCCACCTTGTTGGCCTGCCCGTTAATGTGTTTCAATGCAAAGGTGAAACTCTACAAATATTCAACCCACTCAGCATGTTTGTGATTCAGCTTATGCTGTTGCATCACGTATTGTAGTGCAGAATTATCTGAAAATAGAACAAACTCATTCCCCAGCAGATAGTGTCTCCAATGCTTCAGTGCTTGGACGACAACATAGAATTCTTTGTCGTAGGATGAATACTTCTGCCTACTCTCATTCAACTTCTCATTGAAAAATGTAACAGGTTTGTCTTCTTGGCTAAGTACAGCTCCAATGACTGTACTGCTTGCATCATAGTGAACCTGAAAAAAAATTTTAAAATCTGGCAATCTCAGGATCGGTCTTTCTGTGATCTTCTTCTTCAGTAGTTGAAAACTCCTTTCTGCTGCCTCAGTCCAACGAAAAGGCTGACTTGCCTTCTTTATAGTTTCCAACATAGGTGCACATATTTCACTAAAATTCCTTATGAATTTATGATAAAAACTTACCAGCGCATGAAAATTACGTACCTCAAACAGACTTTTTGGGGACGGCCAGTTGACAATTGTTGCAATCTTCTCTCGGTCCATCTTCAACTCGTTTTCTGCAATCACAAAACCCAGATAAACCAGTTCTTTTTGCAGAAAAGTGCATTTTTTTCAAATTTATCAGCAGCTTATTCTGCTACAATTTTTCCAGCACACTTCAAACATGTCGAAAGTGTTCCTCCCTCGTCTTGTTGAAAATTAATATGTCCTCAAGATACACTATTACAAACTTTCCGATGAATTCTTTCAGCATTTCGTTCATCAATGGCATAAAGGTACTGGGTGCATTACTCGATCTGAATGGAATTACCAACCACTCATACAACCCTTCATTGGTCTTGAATGTTGTCTTCCATTCATCCCATTCCTTGATTCGAAACTGATGATAACCACTCTTCAGATTAATCTTCGAGAAGTATACTGCCCCGCTTAGGCAGTCCATCATGTCGTCCATCCATGGCAGTGCAAACATATACCTAATGGTAATCTTGTTGATGGCCCTTGAATCTGTGCACATTCGCCATTCTCCTCCTTTCTTGGGAGAGAGAACTGTTGGAACTGCACAGGAGCTCAAACTCTCCCTTATCAACCCTTTATCCAGCAACTCCTGCACCTGTTTTCTAATTTCCTCGTTATCTTTGGGGCTTATCCGGTATGCTTCCTTGTTCGGTAGACTTGCTCCAGGTATAAAGTCCATATGATGACTTATACTTCTCTTAGGAAGCAACTTATCTAGTAAATCGTCCACTACTATATCATTGAATTCCTGCAACATTTTCTGAATTTCTGCAGGCAAATATGACACCTCTGTGTGTAACAACATTGTTTTTGTTCTTCTCACAACAACATAGTTCACTTCACTATCTTCAATCTGCTTCAAAAACTGTTTTCCACCCATTAATAACACTCTCATCCTGCTTGTTTCTACTGTCTCCTCCTCCTTGATGGGCACAAGTGTGTGCTTGATCCCATCTTTAACAAACTTGTAACAGTTTGTCTTCCCATCATGCACTACCTTCCAGTCATACTGCCATGGCCTCCCTAGCAGTATATGACATACGTCCATTGGCATAATATCACAAATAAGCTTGTCTTTATACTTGCCAATATCGAACTCAACTTCACAATGTTTGTCAACCAACAGCTGATGGCCTTTCTGCAACCACGATACCTTGTAGGGAGTGGGGTGCTTCAGTCACTTCAAACCCAACTTCTCTACCATTTCTGTGGCAACCAGATTATCCGTGCTCCCACTGTCGATAATCAACTTGCAACATTTTCCATGCGACTTACAAACTATCCGGAATAATGCTTTCCTTTGAGTTTGTTTAGTTGTTTATTTGGCTAGTTTCAACAATACTTTATTCAACATTAAGGCTTCCCCTGTTTCCGACACATTCTCTGTTTCCTGAGGGGGTGCCTCTGCTTCCTCTAGTTGTGCAACAAACGCTCCTCTTTGACCAACTTGTTCTGCTTCAGGACATTCAAAAGATCTGTGCCCCCACTTGTGGCACCTGTAGCACTGATAGTTAGCTCCTCTGCCTTAGCCATTCCCTCTTCCTCATTGATATGGCCTACCACCTCTAGTGCTGTCTCCTTTTTTTGTTGTCCTAGAAGTTTTGGAACTGCTGCCTTCTTCATTATTGCTAGTAGTTCGTCCTCTACCATAAGACTGTCCTCTTTCTCTGTTAGTTCCCCGTCCTCTCCTAGAATTTTGTTTTCTGGTGATCTTCTCCTCTGCCTTCATGGCACTCTAGTAGGCTTCCTCTATATTTTTCGGGGAAAGAATGCTGATTTCAACTAATATTTCCAATCTTAGACCATTTACATACCTTGCTGTTTTTTTTCGAGGTATCCTCCGTATAACCAACTCTTAAATTTACCCTATAGAATTCTTCAGTATACTCTCTCACTATCATCCCTTTTTGTCTCAAATTCTGCACTTGCCAATGCAGTGCAATCTGGCAATCTTTGGGTAGAAATTTGCCTTTCAACTTGGCCACCATTCTTGGCCATTTGTTTATTGGCAACTTGTTCATCCTTCTTCTCTCCACTTGGACACTGTCCCACCATAGGGTTGCGTGTCCCTTCAGCTTTGTTGCAACGAACTTAACTCTCTGATCTTCACTAACCTCTTCACACTCAAAGTATTTGTCCAATTCGCTGATCCAGTCTAGTGGAACTTCTGTGGACAAGCTACCGTCATAATTTGGAATTTCTGGTTTAGGCTTGCTACTAGCCAATAGGACCGACCTACACAATCTTATTTCTGGCCCTTTTTCATCTGATCCATTTGTTGTCACTACGTCTTCTTCTTCGCTATCATATCCTACTTGTAGATCCCTTCTCCTTCCTGCTTCAACTGCCTCCAAACGGGCATTAAGGATCTTGATTTCATCCAGCAATCCTTCCTCTGCTACTCTCCGGGCACCTCTTCCACAATCTCGTCTTCCAACCTCCATTTCTTACGAAAAATCTAAATCCTGCTCTGGTACCACCATGATGGGACCATCCCATGACTTATGGTTTAATCACCGCAATAATAATTAACAACAATAATTTAATCAACGATTATGTGATTAGTTTGGTAATTAAGGGTTAGCGCTGATATTTTGGTTGCATTGATGATTGTATTGATTAATCTGGACGTTGAGAGGATAGTTGTCCTGGCCTTGGGTTTCCTTCCCACTCTTGGACTAAACCCTAACCCTTTCGTTGTTACTCCGTCATTTTCATTCTGCTCTGTTTGGTGTTGTGAGCTCTGCTCACCGGTTCTGTTGGTGACTGTAATTGTTTCAAGTCGATTCTTTGTTCACGCTGACTATGGGCTTCTTTGTTGGTAGGTGGTATGACTACGCTCAGTATTTGTATTTACATTCTGGTTAGCTTGGCTCTGTCATTTGGTTGTTGGATTTGTTGTGAGGGTTTCTCTGCTCTCTCAGTGGTTCGGTGCTCACTGTCTCTCCTTCATTCCTTACATGTTTTACTGAGCTTTCTCAATGGAATCTTTAGCTGTCTGTGTGGTTATTTCATTATTTGACTTGTCTGCATATTGTGAACATAAGTTGTGGCCTCAAAGGGACCGTTTCCTCTACGTTCGCTCAAATCCGGCAAGGTAATGGCTCTTTCTTTGCTAAATGATGTCTCCACAATTTTTCTTGTATGCTAACAGTTGATGCTCCTTGCAAGCAAGGTTTCTGTCAATGGCCATGACCCAAGTGTGGGTTCCTTCGTCTAGCACTGATTGTTGAACTGGTAAGTCCTCTCGGGGTTTCTTCTCCCTTACTATCAGTCATTCACTTTTTTTTTTAATCTTCAGTTTGACGATGCTAATGCTTTGTTATGGTCTCTATGTAGGTTGTTGCGGCTCCTAGTTGAACTACTACTTGGCGCTTCCTCCAAATGGAACCGGTAGGGTCGTTTCCTATTGCAACTTGTTTAGTTGAGGGTTTCCTTAATCGTTTCCTTCTGTAGTATAGCTGGTCATTAAACTAGGACCTAGGTCTCTGTTGTCTCATCGTCTGGTTAATGGAAAATTGGCCTTCGGGCTCAGTTGTATTTGATTTCGTTGACTCTTCAGCAAACTGTAACAAGTTCAGGGTTATAACCCTAACCCTCATTTCTCTGTTTTACTCGCAGAGGAGGTTTTGCTTGGCCTTAGGGTCGCTGGACTTTAGAACTGGTATTTGTATAGTTTATATGTAGGTCTTGATACTGAAATGCTTTTAAAGATGAATGAAAGAGTTTTCGACGTACAGGGTTACCTCTTTTATGAATGCCCTTTTCCATGGTTGTATTTGTTTAATTAACTGCTTCAGTTGTAGCGGACTCTGGTATTTCTGTAGGTTGTCGATGTGTGATTGGAATTGTTGGTTCAACCTTCGTGTTGATATTGTGTCTCTGTCTGTCTTTGATTTTGAAATTATGTCTCTGCTTGTCACTTGGTTTCTAGAACTTCGTCACTATTTTATCTGGAAGGATTTCTGGTAAATTATACAGTTGTATTTATGTTACAGAGGATAGAATTTAGATAATAAAACAAGTATTGGACAGATGGATTTAGGAAAACAAATGTCTCTCTTGGTATTACTCTTCTGTGCTGGAATGTTGAACCTTTTCCACACTATGGTACATTTGTTTTGTAATGTTACAATACAGTTATGCAAACTGTTTGCAGTTGTTTCTTTAGTTACATAGTTGATAACTATCTTGTTGTTTTAGTTTTCTCGTTCTGTGGAATACATAGATAATATATTTCTTTCTGTTTTTTTTTTTAAGTAAATAGCTATAAAATAAATGAAACAAAAAAAACAAAACAACAGTTTGGCTGTAACCACCTCCACCTAACTGTGCTATCCCTGAACACTTATTAACTAATAATGAAATAAAACAAGTTCCTAACACTATTTTTATTTATTTAAAAAAGATAAATGGAATCTAATGATGATGAACCTCTCCTCCTTAGTTGGATGCTCCTGCATCATGTAAAATCTAAGGTGATGTGGCAAACAAATGTGCCACATTAACTCCTTGTGTCTAATGTCGTTGTGAATGTGAAAGAGAGCAAGGTGACATTAATAATCAAGCAAGCATCAAGCATGTCATCGCAATGGCCATAATGAAGATCATGCCAACACGCGTTCAAATCCCAAATAATCAAAAAGCTCCAAAGCCAACAATAAAGATTAGAAAATCATCAATAACCAAAATTCCATGAAAGAAAGGAGTTTTCAAAAACTAAATGAAGGGTCTCCATAATTTTCGAAAAATCTAAGGGGGAGTTGTGGCCACAACACTAGGATCCCTCTCAATTTAGGGAGATCAACCACTCCCTTCTTCTATAACATCATAGCGTGTTTCATGGCTCCATTACTTCTTATGACATCAAGGTAATCTTGATCATCATAACTCCCTTCACCATGATTATTATTATCATACGATTATCTTCATAATTTGAAGATTATGCACCTGCAAAACTTTAATAACAAGTACAACAACAACAAAAATATATAGAAGAATTATGTCATTACAATGGAAACATGAATTCATTCATGCTTTTATACATTAAACACCTAAACTTAGTTAGGTTCATAATCAACAAGGGTCATAGCTTTTATATTCTAGACTTCAACTTCTTACCAGGGTTTTCTCATAAACCCTAGACTCCATCTTTGAGATACAAAGCCTTAGATATTAGCAATTCAATCAAATAACAATCAAATATGTTTTTACATGACATACTTCTACCTGGGTTTGTTGCACACTCTAGCTTTTATTATCAAAGCTAAATCACATTGAAAAAAATATCATCATATCCTAGAATGTCAATATATACTATGGATCTATATCAGCATAGATGCATCTTAAATATACATCTAACATGAGCCTAGAGGGATCCAATTTCTTCACGTGCAATTTTTTTATCACCCCACATTATTTAAATGTTATGTATGGTTAATTTTTATTTTATTTTATTTTCTTAGATTTTTTAAGTTTTTATTTTTATTTTGGCCGACAAACAAAATTTCAACTTTGATGACAGACGGACATTGTTACACATCATACTGGGCTGTAGAATGAGCCTCTAGATTCAAGGTGTAGATGAAATTCTCTCTTTATGTTGTCTTTTGTATTGGTCAAAATTGCGAGTCTAAAACCTTAATAGCCTCATGTTAAGTTGAGTAGAGCTCTCTATGAATAATTTTATGATAATAGTCATTTTATAATTTATTCCAATGTTGCATATTCTCGGTTGTTTTAGGTTATATTAATCATAAAGTAATCATTTATGACTAATAGTATTATAATACAATAAATTTAATTTAATTTAATATATTTACATAATGGGCATGGTTTATAACCCCAATTTTGCAACATGATTTTAATATGTGATTATGTATATTAATTAATTTGCATTTCTAGTATAAAAACATATATTTAACAAATTATTACAATAGTGTTAATATAATATTTACATTAATTTATTACATGTGTTCTAATATATCATATTGTTTTCTTTACAATGTCTATATAAATCAAATTATAATGTATATATTATTATTTTCGAATTCTATTTTAATTTTGTATATGTATCATATTATTTTACAAACAAATTATAATATAAATTTATTAAAATTTAGTTTATAATATATTACAATATCAATATAGTATTTTAATTAATTGTCCATTATTTTTTATTGCAGGTGTTTGTCAAGGCATGTGGGGAAACACCAGCAAGCAAAACTAAATGTAAAAGGCAAAGTGATTGGCCAACCAATGCGACCAAGCATAAAATCTGAGGTGATGTGACAAATAAATGTGCCACATTAACTCTTTGTGTCTAATGTTGTTGTGAATGTGAAAGCGAGCAAGTTGACGGTAATAATCAAGCAAGCATTGAGCATGTCATGTCAATGGCCATAATGAAGATCATGCCAACACGCGTTCAAATCCCAAATAATCAAAAAGCTCCAAAGCCAACAATAAATATTAGAAAATCATCAATAACCAGAATGCCATGAAAGAAAGGGGTTTTCAAAAACTAAATAAGGGTCCCCGTAATTTTCGAAAAATCTAAGGGGGAGTTGTGGCCACAACACCAAGATCCATCTCAATTTAGGGAGACCAACCACTCCCTTCTTCTATAACATCATAGAGCATTTCATGGCTCCATTACTTCTTATGACATCAATGTAATCTTGATCATCATAACTCCCTTCACCATGCTTATTATTATCATACAATTATCTTCATCATTTGAAGACTTTCTTGCCCTCGAAGGCTCTCCTCAACCTAGTTTTCATCCTCTTCATTCTCATGTTGCAAATTTTTTTCCATGTTCTGGAGTGATAGGCCATGTACCTCATCATTTGGTTATCTCTGTTGGACCTCTGCAATAATAGATGGTGATATTGTGAAAGTTACTTCAGCCAGTGTCACTTCATAGTTATGCAAGTGAGCTGCAAAAAGTCTAGCAAGCTCATGATGAAATTGGACCCTCTCCACTAGTTCAAAAAAATAAAAACATCCAAGGTGTCTAAAACAAGAGACTGCAAGTGGGAAAGCTTGCAATTCTCTTAAATTATTGGGCTCTTCTCTTATGATTTTTCCTCCCTTATGAGGCTTTCTCTGTTGCCTATGTCTCTCCATTGAACTATCACTGACTGTCTCTTCATCATACTCAAAGTCACTTCCTTTGTCCATGGTTTCATTGTTTAATTTCTCAAAAATTTACAGTGTATGGAGACCCATCTGAATGGAATGAGAGGTAGGCTCTAGGGTTTATAAGTGACTGTATGTACTTATAGCTAGGGCACAAATTATGAGAATGAAAGGAGGTTTTATGGGGATGAAAAACAAGCGATGAGGAACAGGTGAGGATGGAGGAGATGATATGTGGAGGGTTGTAGCTATGAAGCTACGTAGTGAAATAAACCAAATGATTTAGGGTTTATGGTGAGAATTAGGGTTTTATGCAATGAGTGAAAACTTATGAAAATCTTAATAAGTGCAAACCAAATTGGAGGGAGAGGAGCGATACTTACTTTCTAAGTGTGGAATTGGAGGAACTTTGCCATAAATCTAAAGTTTGGAGTGTTTTTTAGGTTGGCTAGCCTAAGTGCAGTGCCACTACCTAGGAGTGTAAAGCCACCCTCTAAGCGCAGTGCCCGTTCAAAAATACACTGACAAAAAAATCCCTAAGTGCAATGCCTCCTTCTCTAAGCATAGTGCCACTTCAGGATGACTTTTGACTACCTTCCCAATGTCCAAATTGGGTGCGGGATAGCTCGTTGGAAATATTGTCGATTCTACTTTCCAGAACATCTTGAATTTTTCAATTTGGAGTTCGAAATTTTCCCTATCAAAAGTCCAATCTCCCAAGACTGGTCAAAATGTGCAGAATGAGGCTGCCAAAATGTAGAGTGTTGTTTCAGTCAATGTTTGGAGGTCTTCCTGAACTCCAAATTGAGCTCATGATAGCTCATTGGAAATCTTTTTGTGTCTAGTTGTCATTTGACTCATCAAGCAAGTCATTTGGTCACCTTAGCTAGGAGAAATTTTAATTTCCCCAAGGTCACTCCAGAAGTGCATCAACTCTCTTGAAGCAACTGTATTTCTGACATTTCTCTAAAACCATGAGACCTATGTAAAAGATGGAGATTTTTCTTCTTCTATCTATGATGAACAATAACCTCTCTCAATTTTGTCAAATTCATCTTTTTGTGCTCAGAAACACAGTTTGAAGAAAAATCATCCCTTATGTGTGGTGAATGGCTTGTTCCTTGGAATGACTTCTCGACAAATGATCAAGACCTGATGTTTGATGATATGAAATGGCCTCACCTTATGATATCCCTTATGCCTCCTCTACTCAGATATCTCTGATCCCATAGCCAACCGTAGCTCAGTGGGAGAGGAAATTAGGGTTTAGTGCTTGTTCTCTTTTGCTTTTGCAGGTGGATTTGTGCTCATGATAGCCTAATTTTTTGAAACTGTGGCAGGTTCTTGGCAACATCAAAAGATGTTTAGGAGCAGCTGGGAACCAATATTACATATGAAAACATAAAATTACATCATTAATGGAGATGAAAACAAAATACCCTGTTTTTACCTCAAAACAAGTTTTGAGGTGAGAACTACATTAGGCTTTCAAAATGATAAATTATGGCTTTTCTAATCATTATTGGCCTCCTCATGTCCTTGCTGATCATTATTGGCATGTAATTATTGGATTTGACCATGGTGGGAGACCAAACCCTAAGACCTAATGAAATGAATTGCAAAGGGAACATGAGCCATGACTAAAATATATGGAAGAGGATCAACAAGTATAGATCATGAGGGAAAATTGAAGTAAACCCTACCATCAGTGGATCCATGACCTAATGGAATGCAAACTCATCATTATGGGACTCCTACTACGAAATGCAAAAGAGCATATTTTGATCACTGATGGCAGTGTGAAACACTAACACTAACACTTAGTATTTTGTGAGCAGTGGTCTCTCCGCCATAGTGACCACCTGCTAGGCTATCATGCATTTCTTTCAAGACATGGTCGACATCATCCTTTTCTAAACAACTCAGCTAGATTCCATCATAATTTTTTTCTGTATAAGATGTTATTGGCCAAATGACACTGATTTGATTTCAAACTGAGTGCTCTCCTCTGTGATGCATCCATGTGTTCAGGACATGACCTTCGCGTGAGATAGAAGCGTATGTTGTAATACCACGACTCAGGATCCAAAATGGCTTCTGACGCTTCACGTTCATATATTGGTGCTTCGTTAATCCATATGGGTTCCTCCCTGCGTTCTACTTGTTTGCTTTGCATGCTCTGCGCTTCTAGTTCTTCGGATGCCCCTTCTTTTTCTGCCAAGGCCTCTATTGCTAGCTTGCAAAGTCCATGCCCTCGAACTATCTGTGTCAGCTTTATCTCAAGGTCGAACTCTTGAAGGGAGGCTATCCAATTCCCTTTCCGTTCACCCATTTCCTTCTACACGAAGAAGGCTCTTACAACAAGATGGGGGACGATTTCTTTGGTCCCGACCTTTACTAAATAAGGGCGGAAATGTTTTACGGCCTTGAAAACTGCATAGCCTTGTTTCTCCACGTCTGGGTAGTTGAGTTCTACTCCTTGGAGATTAGAGCTCATATAATAAATAGGGACTTTGTCGCCTTTGTTATTTTTCTAAGTGAGTATTGTTGCATATGAAACATCAGAAGCAAAAGTGTACAAGAAGAATTCCTTGCCGAAATCAGGGCTGACCAATGCAAGAGATTTAGCGATGGCTTCCTTGATTCGCCAAAATTCTTTCTTGGCTTCATCGCTCCACTTGTACACAACGTCTTTCTTCATCATTAGCTGCATGGGATGCACTATTTCAGCGAAACCTGAGACAAATTTCCTGCGAAATTGATCTTCCCAAAAAAATATTGCATTGCCATTTTATTTGCAGGGGGTTGTATTCTCATGATAGTCTCTATTATTTTAGGGTCAATAATGATCCATTCTTTAGAGAGGATATGACCCAGTTGTTTCCCTTCTGTGACTGTGAAGACACTCTTCCTGAGATTCAATGATATCCCGTATCTTCGACATCTTTTGAAGATTTTTTTCAAGTGACAAATATGATCCATTCTATGATATGAATACACTGTAATGTCATCCATGTAAACCACTACTGATCTGTTAATGAACCCTTGGAAAGCTATATCCATGGTTCTCTGGAATGTGGCGCCTGCATTAATAATTCCAAAGGGCATTTTACGATGTGCGTAAGTGCCCCATTTAGTGTTGAATATTGTCTTAAGCTGATCCCCATGAGATAACAATACTTGATTATATCCTGAAAACCCATCTAATAGGACAACATTTCAGACCCAGAAACATACTGAAGGATGTGTTCCATAGAAGGGACAGGATAGTTATCCTTTTGAGATGCTTTGTTCAGGTTTCTGAAATCAATACATAGCCTGATGTCTCCATTTTTCTTTCTTACTGGCATGAGATTGGCTACCCAGCATATGTGTTTGAAAGGAAAAATGATTTTATTATCCAACATTTTGTTTAATTCTTTCTTCACAAATGGTTCTAGGCTTGGATGCATCTTACGTAGCTTTTGTTGGTAGGGCCTGGCCTCCTTTTCCAAAGGGATTACACGCTGCATAACACTGGTATCAAAGGTCTTTATGTCGTCATATGTCCATGCAAAGACGTCCTTATATTCTTTAAATAGCTTGATGAACGCAAACTTTCCTTGTGGGGAGCACCCAAATCCCAGATTGATGTTTTTTGGGTCTTCTTTGGTCCCAAGGTTGACCGTTTCATACTTCATGGATAAGTTATGTGTTTTGTAGTTAGTCTGCTTCTTGAATTTATCATGCAAGTCATACAAGTGCTCCATCTTAACAATTGATTTGAGAATCACATTGGGCTGATCCTTTTCCTCATCTTCCCTCTTATTCATAAGCCTCTCGTGTTCTTTCTCATCAATGATTGCATTCTTGAATGTCTCCTCGCAATGTAAGAACTCAAGGATTTGCTCGTCATCTTCGAACACCTACCAATTTGAGATGTTATCAGGCACGATGGTCTGAAAATCAATTCAAAATAACATTTATTCTTCTTCAATATGAAATTAGGCAAAAGTTTAATAGCCATACTAGCCATCAGATCAGCATCCTAGTTTTGTCCTCGAGGTATGTATGTGATATTAAAGGAATCAAAACTATCAATTAAGCTCCATACCTCATGCTAGTACCTTACCAGGTGTGGCGAATTGCAGTGTATCATTTTCCTTACTTGATCCACAATTATCTGTGAGTCACCAAAAAATTTAAGATTTTTCACCTTCATATCAATGGCTTTCTTTAGGCCCTGCAGCAAGCTTTCATATTCTGCTGTGTTGTTGGTGCATGCAAACTCCAACCGGCTGGCCATGAAATGTTGGTTCCCTTGCGGTTCAATGAGAATACTCTTGGCACATGCACCTTCAAGACAGTTTCTGCACAGAATTCTCCAAAACAGGTTTCTGTAGCATGAACATTGAAACTATATTTCCCAAGGATAGAGTTGGTAAACATTACAGGTTCATTGGGACCATTTAGTTCTGTTACCACATACTTCATTTATCTTTCTCTATCAACTCTCACCATATCACCTTTTCCCTTCTGAGGCGGCAAGAGATGGGACCAATCAGTTGAGAAATATCCATTGAGTTTTGTTGACCAATCCCTACTAAGTAGCATTCCATAGGCCTTGGGTATATTGACTACCACTATATCAATGACTTGTGTGTACTGTGGTATAACAACCATCTGAATCAACACATCTTTCAATTCTCCAATTACTTTCACATTTGTCCTATCCAATTGCATAATTTGAGTCCCAGTTTTCTCAGGTATTGCATGTAGTCTTTTAGCAACAACATAAGGCATCACAGTTGACGAGACACCGGAATCTACTAGGAAATTGTGTACATTCATGTTGAGGATTTCAAATGTGATAAGGAAAGGTGGGGTCATGGATTTTGATTTTCTCCCTATAATGGCTGCACTGACATCTTGGGGGTTTCGATTCATTTTGGATAGAGTGGCTTCCATAGCTTATGGAATTTGGGCTGCAATGGAGGTGTTGATAGGTCTGGACACTGAATTCTTGGTTTGGCTGCTTGGGATGGTGGGAGTTTTGGAATTCCTCTCATTCATAGCTTTCAAGATCAAATCTCTTTATTGCGTTAATTTCAGCAAATCAAAGTATGTGATATTAGCCCTAGATTTCTTAAGATCATCCACACTATTGTAATCAATGTTATAAACAGGATAGGGCAGAGTAAACATACTGGTTTTTCCATTCTTAGGTGGGAGTTTACCATCTTGAGTAGCCTTCGTTGCAGCAAGAGATGCATTTTCTTTCTCTAGATGGTTTGCAATTGGGGTATTGTTGGACTGACCACTAGGTCTACTCTTCTCAACAGGGAATTTGGGAGCGGGTGCCTTCACAGGGTGGACATCTTTCTTGGTCTAATATATAGGCTTCATTAAACCTGTAAGTGGACCCTTGCTTCGTGTGGGGATTTCATTAGTGTGGATCTCAGCCATACTGTCTCCTTGGTCATCATCATGCTCATTTGTATAGAAATCCCACAATACATTGACTTGAGATTCTTCTTCCAAGGGCTCCTCTACTCGGCATTCTTCTTCACCTTCTTGTTCTGGCTCTAGCTCCACTATAGGTTCTTCCAGGTTAAGGAGGGATCTAATAAGAGCCAACTCATCTGTATTTAAATTCCCTTCATTGGGTGGAGCAAGCAGTGTAAGTGGACCATGACCACTTTCTGCCTTCTTACGATAGAAAGGTTTGAAAGGTTTCTGTTGTTATACTCTCCTCCACTCCTTCTTGTACTCTCTCCAGAATTTCTTCTCATATCGATGACTGTATTTGTCAACTTCTTAATGATCCGATGCAGACCTTCTACATCTGTGGTATCCTTTTCTTTGGTTTCAGACCCCTTGTTATCACTCCCATTATTCTTCTTGGATGCCTGAGAGGTTTTCTTTTCTCCGGTTGTAGGGTGGCATGCTATGAGACTAAGCATTTCATTCTCAACCTTTACTGCTTCATCGATAGGACCTTGTAAGGTTTGTGCAACGTAGTAGGGACAGGGAGAGCAGTGATGTATAATTTCATGAGCACCTCCTTAGTAGGTCTGGTGGTGGTTGGGATCCTGTTGAAAAAGGTGTTGAACCGGATATTAAAATCCTTAATATTTTCTTTGGTTTCCATTTTCAAATGGGATAGTTCTAGAACTAAGGCAGAAGGGGTTTTGTCATCACCATACTTGTCTAAAAAGACCTGTTCAAAGGCAGCCCATGAGGTGATCAATCCGGTTCTTAAGCTAAAGTACTACGTGGAAGCTACACCAATCAAGGTAAAAGGGAATAGGCGACATACTATATCTTCATCAGCTACCCCCAACATGTGCACGACTAGGAAGAAGGAATGAATATGGTTATCAGTGTCTCCCTTCCCACGGTCAAATTTAGGTAGTACTCTTTCTGCATTCTTGGATGAGGGATGCTGCTGCCCAGGTATCGCTATGGCATCCTGAGCGAGCGAGGGAGGAAGTGCTCTCGGAGGAGGTGGGAGTGGGTTTCCACTCAGTTGAGGAATATTAGCCATATCGAGGATAGGGATGTTCTAGTGGAGGTTTTTTCCATTAGGATTTTCAAAATCAAGCCAGGGATTGCCTTCAGAAGGGGAATCCTCGAGAATTTCTTCCTAAGGAGAGTTGATACTCTGCAAAGAATCGAGCACAATATCTTCAAGAGAAGGGGCTGCAAATGTCTCTTCGTTTATGTGATATACCCTTGGCTTTCTTTTTGCTATCAGAGATAATGACTGAAAGATAGGGAGCTGTGATAGGGAACGACCATAAGCCCGAGTAAGTCTTCTGACTGGTTGTTCCTGAGTGATAGGATACTCCCACAATGTCTCTTCTTCAAAACGAAGATTTTCCGAATGAGAGGAAGGGTCTTTTCGACGTTCACAATCCATGCATTAATCTTTTTGAATCCATGCGTGGCACTTATATATGAAATCTTGAAAAGTTGTGGACGACGGTTCAAGCCCTCCTTCTAGCGCCAATTTGTTGACATGGTGAATTTTCACTATATCAACAATGGGGAACTAACCCAATCACATACCCCAATTAGGCCCTTCTTCATTTGAGATGGCTAGTTCCAATGGGTTCTAAGGGACCCCGTGAGCTATAATAGGTGTTGAGTGATTGCTTCTGGGAAGAAGACTTCAATTAAATCAACAAAAATAAAACAGCTAACCACTATATATTAAATGTTATCTACACTACTTCTAACTACTCTAATCTAGTCCTAATTATCCTAATCTATCTTGCAAGAGCAAGACAAAAGGAGGTTAAACACCATACATAAATCCCAAGTCCAAATGAATCAATTACTGATCCACTTAAGAACAAAGTTGTATTAAATCCTAATCACAATTCCACCACTTATATAGGAATATACATTCCTTTCCATACAAATAACACTTGCAAATGATGTTTAACAAGTCTGGAATCAACGACCTTCCATGAATTATTAATGCTATTGAATCACATTCAAATAACTAGGAATAATCATGAGCAGTGAGTTATCAATGCGCATAAAGCAAATCACATTTGTCTTCATACCAGTAACAACTTACTGATTCTAAACATATCAGATAAAGGGGAAACAAATTGGAAACAACAGGATCCTTTTCGAACCAAACAATCCTCTTTATTCACAATAAATCAAAACTGTTTTTCTCCAAACAAAAAAACCCCTCTCTCCTATCCGGAGGAAATACTTATATAGATCAAAATGATTCTCCCCAACTGACTTTTCACCTCCTTTCTTTTTGTTACATAGATCCGAACATACAGAGGAGAACAGTCGGTGAGGCTGTTGACACGTCGAAGTCATCTTTACTGGGGCGTTCTACTTCCCAGGGGAGGGACAGAGAATGATTGCGTATCATTTCGTTGCACTTGTGTGGGATGGCTATTATTCCATGTCATTTATTGAAGGAAATTGAAGATGGCATGCTCATCATCCCACATTTGGCATGCCTCGAGGTTTATATGGGGGGAGTGACATCTTGGTGGATCAGTGTTGTGCCTCCCTTTTGACACAAAGCGTGCCTTCATTATGCATTGTGGCGGTTGATCCCCCTTTCTATAGACTACGCTTTTGCAGTATCAACACCGGGGATGCAGAGGTGTCCTCTTGACATACATCGCCTTTATCTGCTACCGAATCCACTCAATTTTGCCTGGAGAGATAATTCATATTAGATGTGATCATGAAAATATGATAAAAATGCCCTAGAACAGCTCTCATCATCATTGAAACTTTAAATGATAAGGCACAATGAAATCAAAAGGAGCGAGCGTGAAAGAATCGACCCCTAGCTTAGCCAACGTCGTGCTGCGACCGAGTCACAATCGCACATCTCAACGGGCAATCATGTGCCATATCACCCCTACCAGATTTCCTTTGAGAACCTAAATCATGACATCTTATAGAAAAACTAGGAATACATGGAAAAGACCGCATTTGACCACAAGGCCAGATTTCAAAATTTATAAGCTCGTACACATAGTTATCGGCAAGTTTGCTTCATCGAATTGGACCTTATGCATAAGCACTCGACCTCACCGATATAAATTTAGTGATGGGGAGGCAGACCCAATAACATATATATTATATTTAATAAGATTGGTTGGTTCGCTAAATCCCATATCGTAATGTGCGCATGCCTAGGACCCCTTCAATTGCGATATGCGATTCGGCCGGACCTGATATATATATAGGTTATATTTAATAACGCAGTGAGTCTGATGCATTGTGGTTGCATTATGAATAACCCTTGGGTCTTGATAATTGCGATATGTGATGTGATTAAGGACTTAATCACATCGCAATTACTCATGCTAAACAAGCCTTTGCCCTTGATCAAGGCGATGTGCGATAAATGATAAACGGGTAATTTAAACGTGTTTTGTGAAGCATTTCCCATGTGAAGAGTTAGAAAGGGGGATGAATATGTGACAGAAGGTTTTGCGTGTTAAATGCACGAACGACCATAGTAAAGGTAGGGGCGATTATATGTGCAGGCATAAATGTACCATCAATACTTATGAGGATTGAAACCCCTGATGAAGGGACCGAATAAAAGGTTAGGTTGGGTTACGAATGAACTGTGCAGCAAAGATTTATTAAGGGGGCCTTGACCATTTAGAATTTGAAGATTTGGCTTGCCAAAGAGTTAAAATCCTTGGGATGAAACAGATCATTCGGAGGAGTGCAAGATCAACTTCTAGGGTACCCATTCAAAATTTCCTCTAGGGAAAATTTTAATAGGGTGGTGGTTGTGGCCACAAAAATTCCAAGGTTGAAGAAGAACCTGATATCGGTGTCCATGATTGAGGACAAGGGATATGAGGTGGTGTTTAGAGATGGGAAAGTTCTTATGTATCCTAAGGGATCCATTATCACTTCTGCGAGAGTGATTAGAGTCTGCCATGGGAAACTTTATAGGTTCATGTTTAAGCCTACTAGAGCATTGATTTCGACCACAAGCATTAGTGATTTGTGCTAGTTATGGCACAAGAGGATGGCCCACTTACCCTAGGGGGAGCTAAGAATATTGACGAAGATTGTCGCAAGATTTCCAGAGTTCAATATAAAGCACCAACATGTGTGTAGGGGGTGTTCTTTGGGAAATTACACCACAACAACTTTACGAAACAATGATATTAGGGTAGCCAGGATACTTTACTTGATTCACTCTTATGTGTGTGGTCTGATGTCTTCCTTATCATTAAGTAGATGTGAGTAGTATGTCACTTTTATTGATGACTACTCAAGGAAGACCTAAATCTACTCCATCAAGACCAAGGATTAAGTCTTCAAGAGGTTCAGAGAGCTTAAAACTCTAATATAGAACCAAACAAGGAATAAGATCAAGGTGTCAAGGTTCGACAATGGGGGTGAGCATGCCTCCAATGAGATGAAGGATTTTTATGCTATAGTGAGCATCAAGAGGGAGTTGACAGTTCCTTACACCCCACAACAGAATGGGGTTGCATAGAGGAAGAACATGGCCATAGTTTTGGCAGCGAGAGACATGCTCCATTATCAAGGGATACCATTCTTTCTACGGTTTCAGGTGTGCAACATTGTAATTTATCTACGAAACATGAATCCACAAAAAGTGTTGGGGAGCAAGACTCCTAGGGAGGATTTTTATGTAAAGAAGCCTAGGATTGGGCATTTTAGGATTTTTGGGTGCCTAACATATTCACATGTCCATGAGGAGCATTGGACAAAGTTAGAACCCACAACTGAGAAGGGAATTTTTGTGGGGTATAGTGATGTCTCCAAGGCCTACCACATATGTATTCATGTGTAGAGGAAGGTTGTTACGAGGCAATATGTGAGATTTTAAGAAGAGAGAGCCTTGACAATGTAATGAGACATGCATTAGGTAAAGAAGCCAACTCCTTAGCATGGAAGTCCATCACAAGGTATGGAATCATTAGGTACAGGTTCACAGGGTACTGTAGAATCACATGCTTTAGGGGTGATTGGTCCATAGGGTACAAGTTCACAAGGCATATGTTCTCAAGGTATAGGTTCACCACCAACCACAGGGGCATCATCCTCAAGGGTTCAGGCTTATGAGGAAGATATTCACACCCCAATGTTGGAGGCTACTTTAGGGAAGAGGAAGAAAAGATGACTTCATCATACCTTGCAATAATCCCAAGAGATAGTTGGAAAGCTCAAGTGGTCAATAAGGGAGACGATAACACCAAAGAGATTTAGTGGCTATTTGGCTATGGTGAGTGGCATTATGGATACCGAGCCATCTAGTTAAGAGGAGGTCGTAGGTTAGCAGGTATGTCAGGATCCCATGGTGGAAGAGTATGCTTCCATCATGAAGAATGATGTGTGGGAGATAGTGTGGATACCTGATGGGAAGTCAGTGGTGACTTCCAAGTGGCTCTACAAGATCAAGTGTGTTGCAGATGGTAGTACTAAAATGTCCAAAGCTCGATTTTTGGCACAAGGGTTCTCATAGGTACAGGGAGTTGACTATTAGGAGACCTTCACACCAATGGCTTGATACACTTCGATTAGAGTAGTGAAGTCCACTGAAGCATAGATGGGTTAGAAGATCCACTAGATGGATTAATGACCACTTTTCTTAATGGAATTATACAAGAGGAGGTATATATTAAAAAACCATAGGGATTCGAGGTGCATTGGAGAGATTCTCATGTATGTAGGTTGAAGAAGGCCTTTTATGGGCTAAAGTAGGCACCAAGAGCGTGGTATTCGCAAATTAATTCCTACTTGCAATAGATGTGTTTAAAAAAGAGTGATGCATATATGAACATATATTACATTGTGGTTGGTGAGGATTCACTCATTCTTGTATTGTATGTAGACGATTTGTTTATTACATGACGTGAGAGACTCATTTGGGCATTGAGATACCTTGCTTCAGAGTTTGAGATGACCAATATTGGACTAATGCACTATTTTCTAGGATTAGCGGTTTAGTAGGAGGATGGGAATATCTTCCTAAGATAGGGTAATTACATAGTGGAGATGTTGAGCATATTTCATATGGAGGATTGCAAGCCTATGGCCATATCTATGATTACCAACTAGAAGAATTTGTATGCTTCTGATTCCAAGTTAGTAGACACCACTTTATATCGTCAATTGATTGGTTTATTGATGTATTTGGTCAATACTAGATTGTATATTTGTTTCACAGTCAATACATTGAGTTAGTTCATGGTGGAGCCTAGGGGGTGCATTGGGTGGTTGTGAAACACGTGTTGCAGTACCTACAAAACAATGGATTTTAGTCTGGACAATGTTCAAGGGGATGGAGTCAGACTTACTAGATACACAAACTCATATTAGGTAGGATGTGTTGGTGACATGATGGGTATTTCTAGGTGTTTATTCAGTTTGGGTTTGGCTATAATGCCATGGTTTAGCAGGAAGTAATAGTAGGTAGCACTAAGTTCTGCCAAGGCAAAGTATATGGCAGCTAGTCAAGCCAGCTGTGAGGCCATTTGCCTTCGCAAGATGTTGATGTGTTTATTTGGTCAATTGTCGAGGCCTACAGTGATCTACTGTGATAATTAGAGTTGCATTAAACTCACGAAGAATCCAATGTTTCATGATAGGTAAAAGCACATTAGGATCAGGTGTTGCTTCATTCATGACTGTGTTCACAGAGGGGTGGTACAACTTGAGTACTTATCTCTTAATGAGCAGGTGGTTGATATTCTCATTAAATCTTTGCGAAGAGGTGAGCATTTCCATTTTAGAGACAAGATGCTAGAGTCATGAGAAACACTTTCCTTGGTAAGAGGGAGTGTTGGAAAAAGAGCACCAAGGATTAGTGTTCCTAAGGCTTGGTGTCTAGCCTAAGAAAGAGTGACCTAATGTGACCCACTTTACTTAAATTTATGTGAAATAAAGTTATAATGAGTTTTATAAGGAATAAAGTCATAAAGTGACTTTAAGAGAAATAAAATCATAAAATTACTTTATAAATATAAACCGACATTAAGAGAATTAAAGCCATAAAGTGACTTTATAAACTTAAAGTCATAAAGTACCTTTTGAGTAATTAATGAAAAGGGGACTAAGGGGAAAAGATATCTCATGGGTCTGTGAGAAATTAGATCTCCACTCTTGATCTAATTGGCCAATATCTAATCTCAACCATTAGATCTTAGGGTTACGGTCTCTCTTCTTAATGAGAGAAAAAAGGGAAAAAAACAAAGGAGAGAAGGCACCATTTAAAAATTTTCTTCATGAGAATTGGAGAGAAGGAGCAAAGGAGGTTGATAGGAAAAAGTTGGCAAAGTAAGGAAAGTACAACAAGTATAGGAGCAAGGATAAATACTATGAATTTCAAGGTACCCTATAGTAGATTGCCATCACACTAGTGCAAATTTCAAAGGAAGTTATTGCAGACTAAAGTTGCATGATTTTCAAGGGACTCGTGCATGAAAATTGAGAAGTTGTGGTATTGTTATTCAAGTTGTCAAAGCATCGAATCCTAGCCACCAAATTTGAGGTATTGTTGCATAAATTTTGAGAAGTTATGGGCATGATTTTCGAGGGTCTAACAGAGTGATCAAAGCTGCTACAATAGCAAAATTGAGAAAGTTTAGAAATAAATTTGAGGGTTATTGGGCATGAGATTTGAGGGAATTGACAATGGAATTCATTATTGTCATACAATATTGAAGTTGGCACAAATTTATGAGCAAGGGGGCATAACAATTGAGGAGCAACTACAACATAGTTTCCAAGGAATTCTCGACATGAATTCAAGGAGATAAGTTCATTGTGTTTATTGTCATTAACTGATATAATAAATTCCTTAATAATAGATAAAAGATCCTTTGGCTTTCCCTTTGAGGTTTTTCCAAGGTCATTGGATAAAAAATTCACTATGTTAAATTTGTGGACTGTTGCATTTATTCTTAGTGAAAGTGAAAGAGTAGAGTAGGATTATGTGTTTCATGAGCAAATATTCATGTTTAAAAACAACAACATAAATCTATACAGTTGAAAAATGTGCAACAAGAAATGCTAAATTTAGAATGTGCTTAAAATAGACCTGCTAAAAATAGCATGTCTAAAAATAACAGTTTGGCCAGTGAGGTCATTGGCCACATTGGGTGAGAGGTGAAACTGCTAAAAATAGAAAGTTCTAAAAATAGCATTTCTGGGTCCTTCCTATTTATAGCAGTCCCTAGTCTATCTATAGGAAGTAAAATTAATTTTGGTCTTAATATCAGTTGGAAATATTAATTAATTAATTTAGTTGAGTTTATTAGTTAAGGAAATTCGAATTTGAAGTCTTTGTGAGCATGCACATGAGTTGTCCCACTGATTGAGGAATTTATCCTTAATTTCCTCCACTGGTTGAGGGAATAAGTATGAGTTCTATAATGAGAGAATCAGTTGACTTAGTTCTAACTAGTCAAGTCCACTTATATTATTTTAACAAGTCGTTAAAATAATAAAATATAATTTGTTAATGCTTGCATGCATGTGACAACCATTATTTTAGATAACTGAGGATTCACTCATGGATAACTGTTGCATGTCAATTCTATTAGAGACCCAGTTGAGATTAGATGTGGGATAGTGTACTATCAGATGCTTGACTATTTCTAGTAAGTAGTTTTTGCATGATTGAGGAACTAGTGTCCTCAAGGATTGTGTAGTTAGACCATAGGTTGACTTGGTATGTTTGGAATTAATTGCATATGCTTTTGCTATTATTTCCTAAGCAAACTATGCAAGGAAATAGGGATTGGACCATAGGTAAAGCCTTTATATACAGGGCTTTGTTGGTTCATGAGACATATCTTCATATCTTCATAGTTCATTGAGAACTGGATAGCTTAAGAGCTTATTATTTTTGTATTGTGAAGAGGATTTCCACTTGGTTGATAATACATGGTTGGGGTTTTATGCTGGTGCTTTCCCCTGGATATATCTTGTCTTATGTGTGATTATTTCTCTTGATCAGTTATGCATGTTTCTACTTGATGTTGCTCATGAATTCGATTATACTTCCACTTAATGGTTTGTAGAAATGGAACAAGTATTATGCTTTAGGACATTGCATATATTGGTTTGTTCTACAGGTGAAATTTCTACAACTTAGTAGATTGGTCATTGGAAAATAATTTAGCTCACTCTTGGAAGATTTTATGGATTGAAACCTCGACTGCAATTTCACTAGAAAACACAGATTGCTCCAACTTGAATTTCTCAGATTAATGATTGAATTTATGGGTGCAATTTTGGTCTCCACAATTCTTGCAGTCCTCTGGCTGATTATAATGCAAATCATCTTCCTTATTTTAACTTCCTTGAACTCAAAACAATTCAATCTTTATTCAATATAATTCGTCCCTCCAAATGTTACAACAATTTGCCTCCCTAGTGAGACTAAAAATTCAGCCTCCTTACAGAAGCAATTCGATCTTTCTCAAAGATGTGGCTTATCATGTAGAATTTAACCCTTCCTGGTGATGCGAGTTGCTACAAATTTGTTTCTCTAGATTCCTAGAAACTATTGTGATTTGATCCTCCTTCCTCTATTAAGTGCCAATGGATAAATTGAAATGATTCTCCCTTCATACTAGCTAGCATGGATGTTCGACCACCAAAACTAATCACCAATAGCTAGGGTGGATAATTCCACCACTGAAAATGGGCTCTACACAAGAATTTCCCCTCAAAAAGTAAGTTACTCAAGCCCCAAGTTCAATTATCAAATCATCGACTCATATCTTCCTTGAGCTCCCTTCCTTCTTTTTGTAATCACTTCCTCCTTTCAGAATACCATGGGTGTTGGAAATACCACAGGTCACTTTATTTTTACCATCCTCCTATTTAATTATTTAGTATTATTAAAATGATACCCTTTAATTGTAATGCCATCAAGTAATTAAACTAGTTGATCCCCTTTTCTTTGACTATAGCCTACAGTGATCATAATAGGATACTAAGTTGCTCCCTTATGTTGTCATGGTTTGGAAAGGGATATTGTAGTACTCCCTTCCCAAAATTGCTTATCCTGAAGCCACTACAAGTTGGAATGCTACAACATCTATTCTCCTTCCAATGTGGCATATTCTGCTCGAAAAATTTTCCAACGGACTAGGTACTCCTTGATGATTATGTTCTTCAATCTCTTTCCCTAGTATCCAAGAGTTGCTTAGGAGTTAAAATCAATTTCCCTTCCTCATCCAATGGAGGTAATTTTATGGAAGTTGTTACCTGCTACTATAGCACATTCTTGAGGCATGATACATGAAACAAATTATGGATCCTACTCTCCTTAGGTATTTCTAGCTCATAATTCACCTCTCTAATATTCCATATGACTCTGTAGGGTTCAAAAAAGAGAGGCTTCAAATTTTGTGCAATGCTCCTATTTATAGAGGACTACCTATGTGGCTCCAAGCATAGGTAAACTAAATCTCCCTCCTATAAACTACACTCAATAATGTTGTATTAAATTTATACTTCTGCTAATTATGTGCATTCTGCAAGTTTTATTTAAGGACTTTGAGAATGTCCTAGCTATCCTACAACCAATTGTTGGCCTTTGGCACCCTGTTGTCTACGAAATCCATCTCAATTAATGAAGGAGTGTCATACCCATATAGTTCCCAGAATGGTGTCTTACCAATGGACATATGATGAGTAGTGTTGTAACAATACTCCCCTAAGTGTCACCACTAGATCCATGTCTTTTGTTTCCTCGCCACATAATTATGCAAATAACCTCCCACCCATTTGTTTATGATTTATGTCTTTCCATTTATCTATGGATGCTACCTAGTGCTTAGGGTCAACTTTGTCCCTACCATTCTAAATGTTGTGAGAAGGTAATAAGAAATCACTATCCCTATTGCTAACAATATGTTTGGGTATTCTATGTAGCCTAAAAAACTCCATGAGAAATAATTCTACTACTTGCCCCATTGTGTAGTCTAATGGGATGGCCATGAAGTGCACATACTTAGTCAATTTATCAATTACCACCATGATTCAATATCTACCTTGTGCCCTTATAAGCCTTGTAATGAAATCCATGGAAATTCTCTCACATTTTTGATATGGGATGGGAAATGGTTGCAACAATCCCACGAGATGAGTATAGTCCACCTTCTTTTGTTGGTGTACACTCTATGACATGCCTTCATACATTGTCTTTGAGGCCCTTCAAAGAGAAACTTTCCTTGACTTGCCGTTATGTTTTGGAATATGCTTGATGACTTACTAGAGTTGAATCGTGCGAAGCCTTCATATTTTTTCTTTGAGCCTCAACTCAGGGATTAAATAAATTCTTCCATTATAGATAATGATGTCATTTACTACCTCGTACCTATTATCTTGGATAATTGTATCCATCAACTCACATGCAAATTTATTTTTTGAGTACTCTACTAGCAATAATGCATTCCAATCAACAATGATCTCCATGTGTAAACAAGTTGCTGGTTTCCTCGAGAGGGCATCCGCTACCATATTCATTTTCCCCTTGACCTATTCAATGTCGAAATCATATGCTTTTATATTACTAACTCATTTATATTGTCTCTCATTAAGATATTTTTTCTCTAAGAGGTTCCTCAAACTGCTGTGGTTGGTTTTGACCATGAACTTTCCACCCACCAAATATTATATGAATTTGGCCAAAGCATGCATGATGACAAGCATTTCCTTATCATAAATGGAATAAAGTATCTCAAGCTCCCTTAACCTCTGGCTCTCAAAATTTATTGGATGCTTATCCTTCATTAACATGGCCTATATGACTTCCCGTAATGCATGACGTTCTAGCCCAAAGGGGAGAGAAGTCAGGAAGTGCTAGGATTAGGAAAGTGCTCATCACCTCATTGCACCTCTCAAAATCTTATTGTGCCTCTTTAGTCCATCTGAAACCTCCCTTTTTGGTTAAATTCTTAGGTATAATTCCATGTGTGAATATCTTATGACAAATCTTCTATAGAAGTTGCATATGCCCATAAATATTTGTGGCTTTGTGAGGGTCCTAGGGGTTGGCCAATCAAGTATAGCTTGATTATTTTCTTGGTGCACCTGTATTCCTTGTGCACTAATAATATGTCCTAAATATAGAATCTCCTTCATTCCAAAATCACATTAAGACTCCTTAGCAAAAAGGGATTATTCCTCTAGTATGCTCAACACTTCATCCAAGTGTTTAAGTTGCTCCTCCAAAGTCCTATTATATATGAGGAGATCATAAAAAATACTAATATAAATTTATGCAAGTACTTCCTAAAAATATGGTTCATATGAATGGAAGGTTGTAGGTGTGTTGGTTAAACTAAATGACATAACCGAGAATTCATAATGTCCATAATGACATCTGAAAGTAGTCTTATGCACATCCTGCTTATGTACCATAATCTGGTGATATCTTGATTGTAAATCGATATTGGAGAAATAAATTACCCTATGTAGTTCATATAATAGCTCAATGATTTGGGGTATTGGGTATATGTTCTTAATTATCCTCTTGTTGAGGTCCTTGTATTTGATACACATCCTAAAGGACCTATCCTTATTTTAAACCAACATGATTGAAGAGGCGAATGGGTTCGAGCTAGGCCTTATGTGCCCATATCCAATATCTCCTTGATAATAATCTCAATCTCTTAAATCTCTTGTGATGCTTGTAAGAAATTGTTATAATTGGCTTCACCCCTTCCTTTAGTTCTATAGTGTGCTCAAATCCCCTATTAGGAATTCTTCCTTGTGGAATCTCTCAAAATACCTTATGATACTATCTCAATAATGCTTGAATATACTTTGGGTAACTCTTGTTTCCAAATGGAGTTTTCAGTATTGTCACCATCCATATTACTACTCGTGATATGTTTCCATGTCAAAAAAATGGCCTCCATCTTATTGGTTGAGACAACCCTTCAAGAACCATTGGTCATCCCCCATAATAATTCTCTTTGTCCATTAACTATGATGAATTCCATCTCCATGGTTCAATAGTCCTTCCAATGTCTCCCTATGAAAATAAGCCACTAGAACCCCAACACTATATTGGTGTCAGAAAAATCAACAACATCGAAATCATCAGTAAGGGAATAATTCCCCATCTTGAGCTCCATTTATGGGATCCTCCTTGTGCACGCTAGGAGATGACCACCTACCACATCAACATCAAATTGCTCGAACTCTTTTGTAATCATATGCCTTTTGGCTACCAAAGTTGCTTCTACGAAATTGTGGGTGGAAGCCCCATCAATAAGGATGTTGACTCATTAGCACTATACATCCCCTTTAACTCTGAAAGTGTTATGTCCGGGAACACAATAAAGTTTGGTTATAGTAGCTCCATTTGTCAGCTTTTGTAGTTGTTCCTCATCGCTACTATTGTGCCCACTATCTAGCATGGAATTTAGTTATTTCTCTTCTTTGTTGTTAGATAACACATCTATATAATGGACCTTACCTTTCCCCATGCATCTATGTCCTGGTACCCATGGTTCCTTATAGTTGAAGAAAATATTTTTCCTCCTTGATTCATCCTTGGTGTCCTCCACTTTTCCCTTACCCTGCCATAATTTCTTCTATGTTTTTCTAAGGAGGGGTGAATTTTATTTGAGCCCTTTTTGGAAACACATCCTCCATGTCTCTAGTTTGGGATATCACATCCTATAGGGTGTTTGGGTTGAATGCTTTGACCCAACCTTGTAATGGCTTGAAAAAAACTTCCAGGAACTACATTACCAACCTCCTCTCAAATATATATATGTAACCATCACTGCCAACTTCTAAAATTTGGAAATATAAATGCCTGGAGTACCTATTTTCCATAGTTGTGCGAGCTCCCTGAAATGAAGTGCGAGATATATTTTTTTAAAGCACTTGATCAACCTATCTATAAATTCTAGGTAGGAAGTGATATTGGAGTGAGCCAAAGTGGTCAATCCATGGTACCACCATTTGTGCACCTCAACCTCCAAATGTAAGGTAGCGTACTATGTATCCTCTAATTCTTCCATTGGGTTAAGTTGGATATAGGTATCCAACTTCTAGACCCAAGCATAGGTTGTGCAACTAGATGTGTCATCGAAGGAAATAATATTTATCTTCCTCGCCATTTTAGGAATCTCATAATTATACCCTCAACTGTAATCCTTGGGCCTTTTCTAATACTTGATAGTGAAGTAGCCATGACAAGACATAACTGCATGGAAGTCTTCCCCCTGTTAGGGTCCTATAATTATAGGAAATCTGATGATTTAGATATTATTTGTTGCTCTCATGATGAAGCTTTTGGCTTTCTAACTTGCCCCGCTTCCTATCCATTTTACATCATCCTTTACTCATCTTCCTGGTTTATCACCCACTTTCTTTGTTAATTCATCTGAATATTACCCTAGCATAAATTGAATACCTACTTTCAAATCATTAAGAATAGGTTTGTGTGAAAAAAAGGTTACATATTGTAGAGTTTCTAGTTTTAAAGCCTTGGATTTTATTGAAATTTGCATAAAAATAAGCCCAAAGCTTAGCTCCTGCTCCATCTCCATGCGACCTACATTCATAATACCTAAGCGTAGCACATCTAACACCAAGCACAAGTGGGTAGATGTTCCCTTGTGAATGTGGAATAAATCCCATAAAGTAATATATATATATATATATATATATATATATATATATATATATATATAGAGAGAGAGGAGAGAGAGAAGAGAGAGAGAGAGAGAGAGAGAGGAGTCTGTCTTTTTACCCCCTAGTCACAAAACCTATTAATATAAATTTTTGGACCTTTATATTAATTTCTCCCCGCAAGCCTATACTACCTCTTCCCCCTACAAAGTCAACCAATGGCCCACCCCGCACTAAGAATTAAACCCCCTTCATTTTTATTGGCCCACCCCGCACTAAGAATTAAATCCCCTTCATTTTTATTTGCCTCGAGATTGGTAAAAATAAATGAACGGTTAAAATTTCATATCTGGCGCTCAGCTCATCCAACACTTAACACTCAAAAAGCACACGATATTAGTGGTTTTCCCAACCCACCTTTTTGCTACGTGGCAGCCACATGGTATATCGCAACCTCCAAAATAATACCACCTACCACTTTAAAGCGGTGCGATAAACCATTAACTATTTTGGTTTTGAATCTTATAAATGTTATAGGAATATAGGGTAGATTAATTTCAAGTGAAATACAGAGATATGAGAATGCGGTAATATTTCAGAGCTACAGGCAATATGAGACTAAGGTTTTGGAATGAGATTCAAAGGTAAAATGGTTTTACAATGACACATGAAATAAAATTCACGGATGCCATGAATTTATCATAGAAAATAAAAGGGAAAATTTCACATGAAATTAATGTACGGAACAACAAAGATAACATTTATGTAAATGCATTTCAAGATAAATGATTAAGGTGAAATCAATTTACATGCATGATGAAATCAATTTACAGGCATGGTGAAATCATGTTGCAGGTGAAAGTAAAAGAATAAAGTGAGAATACTCTTCCAACCATACAAATCAACACATGGTTTTGCAAAACTATCCATGTATTCTACAAGGGAAAAAGGAATTTACATACAGATAAAATGAATTTATAGAGGAAGGAGTAATAGAAACGAAACTACACATGGTTTTGTGAATTCATGGAAAGAGAAAACAAAACCACAATTGGAAACAACACATGGTTTTGTAGAAATTTAATTATAAATTTCATTTAAAATATTTTAGAAATATTATTCAAATATATATATTATTATATATTTTCCAAAATATTTTGTGACACTAATGGATAATAAAACAGCAAGGCAGTGACATGATCAACTATCAGTGAGGGAAGTCTCAGATTATCAAGTCATAGGATCAACAAGTATTTGAGTGAATTACTAAGAAAAAGAGAGATACATCTACATCTGTTATCACATCCACAAATTTGGGTCCACATCCTACCTGCTCCCACTTCCACAGCAACAACATTTGCACAACACATTCCACCAGAACTATTAATCTACAACAGATAGAGCTTTTTAGTTCATCTATAGTCTAAAAATGTCCTATGTGTTAGAGACAACATTTATTGTAAACACTTTATAAATTTTGTATAAATACTTCTGCTTTTGAAGTATTAGGGGTTGACTTTTGGAGATCAGAAATATTAGTGATTTGTTGGAGCATTGTAAGTTTTTTTTTAAAGCACTAGAGCATCAATACTAAGTAGACCATTCATAGGATTCTTGTGGCTTAAATATTGGTGATGTTTTTCTTATGTTAAAGTGTTTCATTGTCATCCCTTCACTATAATCATGTAAATTCCAATTGGAAAACATAAAATGTGATGAATAGGATTTACTTTTGAGTACCTTATTATGGTTGCTTTTGCAATATGTATGTTTTGTGCTGAAGGCCATACTAAAGAATTGTTGACTGCTCTTTAGTTTTGCCTGATTGACTGAATTCCACACTAAAGAATTCTTAATTTCTCTTTAGTTCTGCTGAAGGTTTTCATTGTTCTGCCATCATCCACTTATTATTTTGAAAGGTCCAGTAAATATTCCTAACTTGCCATGAGTCTACTCTGTGAAAATTTGATGCAACCATCCAGTTTACCTTTTGACTCCATTGCCCAATAGATGCTAATTAAATTGAATACAATCAGTCTTCCAAAACCAAAGTACAATCATAACTAGTCTAAGATTTTCAAGCAACAAAGATAAATTTTACAGAGAGAGCCCTCTCTGGGATTGGAAGGGCTAGATTCCCATCCCAAAGTTGGTTTGATGTTACATTCTTATGATTTGTCCTATAACCTTCAAATTACAGGGTGATAACACCCCCATCACTTGATATTTCCTCATATAGTTAGAAAAATCCTCATCTCACCTTGGTTGACCTTGATTATCTGCTTGCTTCTCCAAAAATTTCAATAAAAAAGGGTCTAGGTGTGAATTTTCTTGATGGTCGAGGAACAAGATTGAAATTATTTCTAGCCTCTAAATGATGCCTCTCCTAACTAGACCCTCCTGACTATCTATTTGAGCCTCCTCCATCATTTCCATTGGAGTTGGGTTGGTTTCCTTGAATGCTCACTATTGTGTGAGTGAGAACCTACACTAAATCTTGTTTCCCTTTGGCCATCTTATGTACCAAATATTTTTGTCCCTATACCAACTCTTGTTGTTCCTTGGCTAAATTTATCAAGGCACACATGGTGCTTCCCCACAATTGATCTTCTCGATCCTCCATTCTTACTTCTTCTTCCTTTGATTTTGGATAGGAGAATCCTTTTTCTTTCGTCTTTTTCATGTATGTCATGAATTCCTTGTCTTATAGTTTCATAAATTGATACAAACTCTCAAGTTGGTAGGAGAACCAACTCTGATACCACAAAAATATCCCTTTTAATAATTTATATTTTTCTGGGTAAAAATTTCTTCAAAAAATTGCCAAAAATAAAATCTCTGATAAATTCATAGATTCCAACAATAAATTGGGAAACCATGAATTCATAAAATTTTGTCGAAAATGCCAAAGCCAAAAACCCAACCAATTTTTATTAAAAAAGTAAGGAAGATTTACATTAATTTATTTGGAAAAACCTAGTATATTGGCCATTAGAAAATAATTTGGTGCTCTCCTAGAAGATTTTCTAGCTTGAAACCCTTGCTGCAATTTCACTGGCAAACTTAACATGCTCCAACTCGGCTTTCTCGGATCAATGCTTGAATTTCTAGGTGCAATTTTGATCTCCAGGATTCTTGTGCTCCTCTGACTAATTATAATGCAATTGAATCTCTTTATTTTGGCTTACCCAGACCCTAAACAATTCACATTATATTCAAGATAATTTATCCCTCCAGATGTTACAACAATTTGGCCTTCTTTTAGTGGTAATTCAACCCTCCTAGTGAAACTAGAAATTCAACCTCCATTTAGAAGTAATTTGACCCTCCTCAAAGACACAACTTAACCTACATAATTTGTCCCTTTTGGGTGATGCGATTTGCTACAAATTTATTTCTATAGAATCCTGGAAACTGCTGTGATTTGATCCTCCTTCCTCCGCCAAGTTCGAGTGGAGAAACGAAAATGATTCCCCCTTCAGACTAGCTAGTGTGGATGGTTCACCGCCGCAACTAATCGCCACCAACTAGGGTGGATAGTTACACCATAGAAACTAGGCTCTATACAAGGATTTCCACTCACAAAGTAATTTTCTTGGGCTCCAAATTGAAATTCTCTAATCATCAACTCATATTTTCCTTGAGCTCCCTTCTTTATTTTTGTAATCATTTCCTCCTCTTGGAATACCATGGGTGGTTGGAAATACCATGGGTCACTTTATTTTTACCATCGTCCTATTTAATTATTTGATATTATTAAAATTCTACCTTTTAATTGTAATGTCATCAAGCAATTAAACCCTTCAATCCACTTTTTTTTACTATAACTTACATGAATTGGAATAGACTACTAAGTCACTCCATTTTGCTATTATGGTTTGAAAAGGAACATAAAAGTTAGAGTAGAAAGAACATGTGGATTTGATTGCAAGCATATTAGGTGGCAACAATAATGCAAGACCATTACCATTATGTTTCCAGATATGAACTCTCCTCTCTAAATGCAAATTTCAAAGCCTTATTATGAATCTTGCTAGCAAGCAACTTTTTGGAACTAGTGCATTGGATGTAACTATAAGCCTATGGAAAGTTTAAGAAAAAGGTTCAAGTGTGTCATTTATTAGCACAACTAACTGTATATCTCTCTAACAAAGGAGACAAACATAAGACATGACTTGGCTAGGGATAACTTATTTGCGGCATACACTGTGGATGAAAAGAAAATCAAGTTTCAATCATAATATGAATGCATAAAATAAAATGATAGCATCCTCAGATGAAAAACCCCATACTTGGGGAAAACACATCTACCCTAACACTACACCTCCACTTATTTGCCTACATTTAGAAGAACATTCCCTTCATAGAAGACACAACTTCATTCTAGTTCAGTGACGCAAATCCTGATAGAAGTGCATTGTGTCATTTTTCTCTTAATATTTATTTTGTTTGAGTCATAATTTTTGTTAGGTCACTCAATTTGTAACGTTATGTAAATACACACATTTTTCTCTTGTTTCTATTTTAGCCACCCACTTTTTTTACAAGATCGATCAAACTGCCTATATCTCTTCCAACATTGTAGTTAATCTTATACCCTTTCCATTTAGAACTTTTACATATTGTGTAGGTTTCCTCCAGTGCCTTTCCAATGCAATGCCCACCATTCTAATTTTCTCTGACACTATAGGTTATAACAATGCATGGCACTTACCACTGCTTTTTATCTTTCCTTTATAACATAATGATGCCTCCTCGTAAGCAAAATAAAGTGTGAATTCCAAAATAGTTTGATGGTAAAGAAATGGAAAAGTGTGCTTCTATTTCCTTGGAGTTATTATTGGAAACCCATTAAATTCCTCAAAATAATTTGTTGCTATATAAACAACATAGCGCAACTTACTTCCATTTTTCAAACTGTTCACTGGTGCCTATTAACTACACATGAGTGACAATTAATTAAGACAGGTATTTGAAGAAGAATTGAATTTTAATTTGATTTAATGAAATTTCAATGATATGGTTGAACAATATGGTTGTGCAATATTAACTAAGGAAACCTTGATAAATCTAATTAGCTTACACTTTGTTAAAGCTTCAACCATACAATTGAACAATGTTTACTAAGGAAAACTTCATAAGAATAAATGGTTAAGAATAGAAGGGAACTTCCACTGTAGTTTGGTAAGGTTTCTCTTGTCGAATATTTTAGGTAAACACGTTTATACCAAGAACAACTTTATATTGTTATAAGTATAGAGAGGGTTTCAATTCTTTCATCGTTTCATCCTTAAGACTTTCATTTCAGGGTTAAGTATTACTATGGGATTCTTCCTTGCTCCCATATTTTTCTATTTGTTTTTCTTGTTCTGTAGCTAATTAGTAATGGCTTCTACTTATGTGAATTCTATTGTCGAAAACATATTCCTACTTCATATGATTTTATTTCATTGCTAAGATAGGTACAATTGGATTTCTTTTACCTATAGCAACATGTCAAGCTCTAGTAAAAAGGATATGATATGATACATTCTCTTGACCATTATGAACACTAAATAAGAAGAGACCAAAAAATATAAGATTTTAGAAAAAGTGCATCCTCTCTTGTACAATATCAAAGTTTCTATTAGCTTGATTACTATAAGGCATCTTCACTAATGTCTTACCACCAAAAGGATATGATACTCATTTGGATGAGTGAATTATTGTAAATCTTCACAACAATGATAAAACATGTAACTACTAAGAAAGAAACACATAAATGTTATGTGATATGTCAAAGTTTCCTTTCACTGAACTTTTGTACAAAACTAAGAAAGGGCCACTTCACATGAGCTACTAATAAGAGGTGGGTGGCTTTAAATTTGTTTGCTTCCAAATAGTTTCATTATATGATAAATGGTTACAAAATTTGTGGGTCAAATATAGTCTATATCTCACCAAAACACTACCAATTTCAATGTTCAATGCCAAATAATTGATTTATTGTTGCATACATGTCATTCATATTCCAATAAAAATGCTTACATTCAAATGAATGGGGAAAATGTGCCTTTACAAGTTTTCACCTTAAAGACTTGATGGTATCGATGCCAAGAAGGAGGCCAAATTGTAGAAATCCTACTGTAATTTTATCAAGGACATTGGTGTGCATTTCAAGCTATAAGTGAATTTCCCATTTCGTTTGTTTGTGAATCTATGTACATAATTCAAGTTATCAATTTATTATTTTATGAAGAGAATTGACCTTTCTATCTATTAATTATTACATGGATTGATCTAGCTCTCTATATGTATATTTTTCCTTCAATTTTGATATATTTAACCCTCATAATATTTTTTTTTTTGTCTTTATTCCTTGAGAGTAAGGATTTCTATAGGTAATCCATAGGCTTATAGGTAACCAAGAGGTTAGAACACTAAACGAATATGGAATAGGGGACAACCTGCAACATGATGCATTTTCTCTCCTCTCAAATTTTCCTAGGTAGTTATATAAAATTTATGGGTTATTCCCACTTAGTCATGGTTATTTAGAATGTTTGGGTAGGATTCAAGGTTTCTTAAGGACAATGGGCAAGTGAGTGTAGGCTATTTAGGGTTGTTAAAGACTATTTTGGTGGGTTTTAGGTCCTAAATTTTGAATGTGGACTCTGATACCACATGTTAGACCCCATTCTTAGGGTCTCTAGTTTGTAAAAAAATAAAAAATAAAAACTACTCAACATATTAAAAAAACATTTATTTCAATTGCATACTTATTTTTTTCATTCATTCCACAACATAATTATTATTACCACGACATATTTCACTGAATATTTTAAACATGATATTTCAAATGAACATTATTTAGATTCATAAGTGATTCATATAATTTTGATAAATTACAATAAGAAGAAAAATACCTAGTTATGTTGGCTCGGTTATGGTTCTCCTAGGATGACCCAATTGAATATTCCACCCTGATAACTAGGAACAAACTATCTAATTTCCTAGCCTAAGGAACCTCCATAGATTCCCTAGCTCTCCAAGCCCAAGTATATACCACAATAATAGTGTGTCTAAGTTCTCATTCCAACACCTTCTCGATGTCCCACTCGAAATTCACTTCACTATACAAAACTCCCTTTAGCGTTCTCTCAACCCTCCTTTCCCCCAATTTTCTAGAACAAAATGATTTCCCACCCAAAACTTCCAAAACCAAAAAAGTACCCCTCCTCAAGCTCTCTCACACTTATCTCGCATGAATTCAAAAGTCCCCCACCGTCCCCGGCACCCCCCGCCCCCCACAATTAATGCCACCCAACTCTCATTTATGACCCTCGAGCCACGCCCACCTTATCTCTTCCACTTGTCCTACTGCCCCCTAATTAATGACTTGGGTGGTCAAGTCATTCACCCACCCTTGTAATAAAATATAAAATTTTAAGGGTTGGTCAAATTAATGGATTTATAAGAATCTTAATTAATTAAAATATTAAATTAATCATAATACAATCTAAAGCATTAATCAATTATAAATGAGGTTGAAATATTAATCATTTAATTAACCATTAATCAAACTTAACCATTAATCAAGCTTAAGGCTAATCATAAGATTTATCATTAATCAAGCTTAATGTTAATAATGACTTAATCATTAATTAAGCTTAATCAATGAATAATCATTTAGTGTAATATGCATAGAATACTCACATATCCGTGTGAGGTGTAGATATATGAATAGTATACACATACCTCATACATATACTAATAACACTAATAAAGATCTATCACATCAAGACATCTCATAACAAGTAGGCTAACAACTTGACATAACATAATAGAGTAAGGAAGTTGACATTATATTTACGTAATCAAATTTCTAGTGCTACCAATTCTATTAGGCATACTCATGTTTCAATTAGAAATGCCTTATAAGAGATGTTTTCTAGTCATACACAACTTCTTATGAAGTGTTTCTGTACTCACTCAATTGCCTTTATTTATTTGTCTAAATACGCATAATCCTCATAAATTTCCATAAAATAGGATAATGGTTATGAATATTTAAAAAAGAGAACAAAGCATTTGTTTATATCATATCTCTTTTGTTAAAAAATAAATTGTCAAAAATAAATGTTAAAGTAAAAAAAAAAAGAGAAACAGTGACCTAAACCATGTTATACTCCATTTTAAAATAACTAGTTCAAGTTATATTTTTTGTTAGATAATAAAGAAGAAGCACATTAAGTTATCCTTCTTCTAAGACAACAAGGATGGTTTCTAAGCAACAAGTCGCTTCCAAGCAGGAAGTGCATCATGTCCAAGGCTTTATGTGGCATTACCATTAGCACACTTATTTATGAAGCATGCATGGTTGGGTAACAAAGCTCCAGGTTTTTAGGGGAGTTGGATAATCACTGGAAAATATTCATTATGCAACAAATTAAGCTAGGGATTAGACTTGTGGAGGAGGAGGATACACTTCGGTGGAGTGCCAATCCCATATAAGCACATCCTCAAAACTAGGTTATCAGGCTTATATACACTAAAAAACAAATATTTACTTGGAATACTCAAAGTAAATATTCAAATTAATTACTGAGTTATGCAAGTGGGTTGATGTCTCCAACACTATCTTGGATGGACAAAGCCTGGAGTAGGCTTTAGAAGTTTGGCTATATAAGAAAAAGTGTGATGACAGAGCTCAGGGATTCTATCTCAGTGTCTTATGGTTGATTTAACAAGTTAAAAAAAAAAAAAAGTATTTATTCTAAGGGACCAAAAGAAAACATTTTTCTAACAAAAGGTCATGTTAACCAAAGTGCACAAAATGAGGACTTGCTAGATTGAAATAAATACATTAAGCAAGCTAAAGTACAAATATTCTAAGCAAGAAGATCCTTGAAATTACCTAGATAGTGCAAAGCTGCATAACCTATTGAGCTAAACCCTTTGTCAATTCTTGAGGAGTTTCTAAAGTAGACAACACATCTGAAAGTTATTGAATAATATTATTCCCATTATCATGAAGCATGGCTTCTTTAGAATCTTGGCAATGTTAGTATTAGAGTGAAGGAGCATGATAACATGTTAGACCAAGCAATTTTTCATAGCAAAGTGTTCCATTATCTTTCTATCTTGTTATCAACCAAAGATGAATGAATGTGAGAGGAGAGGACAAATCCATCCACTTCATTGTTACAATTCATGGAAAATATGCACAAATACCTTGATACATTCAATGTTCTTTTACGGGGTTATGATCATGCTCACCGTGTTATATTTGTCACATGATGGGCACATGAATTAAAGTGACCAACATGCCATTACATTGAATGCATCCATCATGTGATGATAGACATGGACAATTAGATCAATGAATGGGGAAACCTGATCTTGGAGACCCCTTCATCATTTAACAAATATCCATCAGACCTTAAATATATTCTTTTCTACGGTCTAGGTGCACTACTTAGACCCATAGTGATTGAGGTTCTTCCACTAGATAAGTGACTTAGAATCAACCAGTTTTTCATAGCAAAGTGTTCCATTATCGTGCTATATCTTTATCAACCAAAGATGAATGAATGGTAAAGTAGAAGACCATTCCATCCACTTCATTATTAAAATTAACTGAAAATATGCACAAATAGCCTGATACATTCAAAGTTCTTTTATGGGGTTACGATTGTGTGTAGGATATGAAAAAATTGAAATCCCCTTTATAGTGAATGTTTTGACAATGAGATAGTTCATGAAATTATAAGGTGTCTCGATTAAAACATGGAACCAAATGAAGCCAACCTTATCTGAGGGATATTGAAAACACCATTAAACAATTACTCTCAAGAGAAGATATTATAGCTAATATAAAGGGAGGGAATGAGAAAATAATATTACTTGGAAAAATCAGAGGATGCACTTTGAAATTTCCCTAGTCATGGGTATGTTATGAAGACCATAAAGATTTTTTCTTGTTGGAAAATGGGATGATTCATGTATGTAGTGGGATATAATGGTCAATGGATATGTAGCACCTCAATATTTAGAAGAAATCAAGACCTTGAGAGCAAGGAAAATTTTAAATGGGCTAATATTCAAGGATATTTCCAAAAAAAAGATTCATTAATTTCCATTTTTTTCTAAAAATGATTCGCCCAATTTTTATAGTACAAAAATATTTTACCTTTGAAATCGCCAACATTTTATGGATACTACATATAAAAATCATTAAAAAATTGAAATTTTTTACAAGGATATCAATAAACATTTTACAGTTTTCTTATTAGGGACTAATGAGATTCGCCAAGGTTTTTAAACTTTAAGATAAATTTCCATCCTTAAAATTTTCCCTGCTTGAGAGGCTAGGAACAAAAAATAGTGAACAAGAATTCCCAATTTAATTTTAGAAAATAGTTGGAATATATATATATATCAAAACTCCATTAGTTCATTTCATCATAGTCGACACTCAACTATGCATAATGTATAAAATATTTACCAAAGGCATGTAAATCAATGAACATGATAAGAATCCTACCATGGCTCACACAATTAAAGTCACTTACAATGTCATTTTGGACAAGGAAGTTTTTCCAATGTATGGGAATGGAGCATTGAAATTCCATATACACCTGAAGTTGTATGAGGTTCTCATTCCGAAGATGTCAGTTGATCTTGGTGTTTCCAATAATACGAGGAATTTGAAGGCATTATTATTTTTGATATTTTTGGTGTGATAATTTTGGCTAAAAAGCGGAAAACATTGTATGTCTCATCTTCTCGATGTCATACTGACATTTCCAACTTGCAAGGGCTTATATTGTTGTCCCAAGAAGATTGTCGTCTTTGTATATTGGTTGGCCTTAGCCAAATTAGATTAGAACTCTGCACTTTCGCATTTCAAAATTGCATAGCACCTAAAACCTTCAAGAAAGAGAAAAAGGTAGTATAAATATTTGTTGCAAGTGCTTATGGATGCAATTTTAGTGTTAGAAATGGAGTAAAAACCCAATATTTTTAAGAATGTGGACTCACCTCAACACACTTATGAAAACCCTGTAAAACCATAAGAGAAAAATTCAACTAAAAGTGCAAAAAGGGAATTGAAAAATGTGTTAAAACTGAAATGTGCCAATAATATCTCCTTTCGACAAAAGTACACACTCTAATTCAAAGTTTGAAACAAAAATAGGGTTAAATCAATAATGTAGAATTTATAGTTTAAAAAATATAATACCTATAGTATCAACAACCGTAGAGGAATAAGCTCCTTGTGACTTCTTGCACAAAATTTCCTTGAAAAAATCTAACTAGCGGAACTTAAAAGTAAATTGTTCAAAATCAACCAAATTTTGGATCGCTAAAAGCTTAATTTGAGATTTATTTAATTCATTGATAAACTTTTGGCTATGAAAATGTTTGAGTGACAGAAAACAATAGGCATGCGCAATCTAACCTTACGGTTTGAGGAAAAAAACAATATGGAGTTGATCATCATGTACAACACGAAGTTGCTTAAATAGACTCATACATTTTCAATGTCAAGTCCTCGACCTACAAATGCCAATCATTAAGTCATGTAAATCAACTATATGTAGTTATAGCCAAAAATAAACTTGTAGCTTATATTTGCATTTTCTTGCATCTGTTTTACTCATACAAATAAAATACAAAAAGGTCATGTTGACTTAATAATGGACTAGAAAATGTTCATTTTTCAATGAGAAAAAATGTTAATCAACTTTTTTACTACCAATACCAAACATCAATGAGATATAGAAATATATCAACTATGAGTATTTATAACCATAAATCAAGTTATAACTTATATTTTCATTTTCCCCCACCCCTTTTACTAATACAAACAAAATACAAAAGTGCATGTTGACAGTGGACTGTAAAATATTGATTTGGTAATGAGTGAAAATGATAACCCACTATAAGTTACCATTTCCAAACTTCAATGAGGTCTGTAAATACATCTACAAGAATTTCCACCACAATAAAAACCTTGAAAGAAAACTACCATTGCCAAAAGCAATTGACTGGATAAATACGATACAAATATTTCATTTGGTACTATATAGAATTGTCATTTGACAGTTCCAAAAAAACTATAATTGCTAAAAGCAATTGACTTGATAGGCATTACAAATATTTTAGTTGGTACTATACAAAACTATCATCTGACAATTCCTCTTCCTGGAGGGAAAATGCATCAATCTCTGTAAAGTGGGTTTGTTGTTCACAGACATAGATTTTAGGAAAAGAGCATCTTCCTCCATCTGCTAGCGTTAAGTTTCACCATATTTGCACCTTCTTTTCACACAATTTATATAACCTCAATGGGTTCTATACTAATGAAAATAATCAATCATGTCAAGTGTGTCAATGTATACAAAATACTAGCAAATACAATGATCACATAAGAAAGCAGACATACATACAAACAAACATGTTATAGATAAAGAGATAAAGAGATAAATAACGGAAAGGGGTGGAGCAAGGTGGCAAGGCGCCAAAGGAGCATAAACATTCCTTTCTTCCGAACCCATTTGCATGGCCTCTCTAAATGAACAAGCTCCAATAGGTGAATCATAAACTCTTGCATTACCATGAACACACTTTGACCTTTGTTCAACCTTGAAAGGCTATCATATAGACATGTACCCTGATGCAACGTCCGTTGTTGCTTGTTCTAAATAAAGTCGTGGTCAAATTTTTAAATTAAAAAAATAGTAATTAAAATAAATAAATAAATGAATGTTTGGGTGGGCATGCGGGCTTGAATCCAATTCATGTGCCCCACATGGTTTACATTTTATCACAATAACTCTAGAAGACTTGAATAGTTTGCTAACAAAGTGTAAGCTCTATCTTATGAGGTTGAGTGGTTTGGAGGGCCAGTCATCAATTCTTGAACATATGATAAGGAACTATATCACCATGTTTAGGCAATGAAGAGGTGGGTAAAAATACTATTTGAAAGCTCCGGAGAGGAGGATTTATTCATACTGATCATGAGCCATTGAATTCTTTTCGAGCTCGACGCAAGTTTCAACAAGCCCATGGAAATTGATGATCTTCAACATTTCAACCAGATCAACTTGGTTTTTTTGTGGTGGCTTGGGCCTTGAATATATAATAGGGTATCAATCAATCATGAGCCTAGATACATGTGACTGATGCCTCTAAGATTGGGTGATGGGTGTATTATCAAGATAAAAAATAGGGCTATATAAACATAAGGGACATGCCATTTTTGGAAAGTCATAGTCTAACGATTATGCTTTTTTGCCCTGAAAGTTATGGAAATTTTGGCCATATTTTGAAAAAATCCTACAGGGATTTTTGTGAATCCAAGTAAAAGTGGTCAAACAACCTAATTTTAGGTACCCTAGAGGTTTTTGATAGTGCTGAATTCATCTCCACCATCAAAAACATGATTCAAACACTACCTCTATAATATTTTTTGATTTTTTTTTCCTGGATTCCGACCACTTTTAGCCGTCCGAGTAATTCCTCCGCTTCCATAGATGACTCCTCTTTGGAAATAGTGTTGATGCAATGCATTTTCCCTCGTTAAGGTTTCCTATGCCATAAGGTTGTGTATGAAAAAAAAGAATGAATGCTCATATCACTATAGAAACAACAAGTAGATTTAAGAGGAAAGATGGAGGAAGAATTTGGTTATCATAGCCATCAAGAATGAGAAGTCAAAGAAGATAACACTAGGCTTGGTAACTTGGAGACAGGGACGAATGGGCGCAAGGGCAATACTCAGCTTGTACAGTTTAGAGAGAGCATGAGAAGTCTAAGGAGCATACCTAGTTCAAGACCTAGCACCAACAATAACATTTGAACTAGTTGAATCACCACCAACACCACTCATGTAGGCATAGGCTACGGAAGAAAAGACAACTGACCTAACAAAGCTAGTAGCTAAGGTAGATGAAAAGCCAGATCTTCCACAAAGGCAAGGGTAAGGGCATTGTGGGATAAATAAAATTTACAAATTTATGTCTAAGCCTAAAATGTGCAACTTTATGTCTAAGCCAATTTTTAAACTTTCCCTTTGTCATGATAAATAAAGTTTGCAACTTTATGTATGGATGCATGTAACACATGCCGCCATCTTTTTATTAAGTCACTAACAACCTTGAGGGATACATGCTCGATCATTTTGGCATGGGTCCTCACATGAGGGGCATGTGCTTGAGAATTTTGTTATCAACAACACACATGCATCCACCCTGACCTCTCTAATCTCTGCCTCAATTAGTCCTTTGTCTCCCGCAACATAGGAGGAACATCATTGCCCTGGAAAACAAAAATAATTGGGATGCCCCAAGGCATAACAATGAATGTTTCTACCCTGGGAAAAGAGAAGAAATCAATGTATCCTGGTCTAGAGAGAGCTCTACTCATGCACAAAATCCATATATTCTCAACTAGTGGGGGTTGCTACCATGGGACAACGTAAGAAATCAAAGTATCCTGATCCACAAAGAGCTCTACTCAAGAAAAAAATTCAGATATTCTCAATTAGTTTGGGGGCTTGCTTATTTTTGTAAAATAACAATATGGCTTACTTAGAATGCCATTGTAGTCATTATGATACTAAATCTCTTCAACTGTCTTTTCGAGATGGAGATAAAGCCGCAAGAAGAAATTCTATAGACAATAACATTTAAAGGGTAAGCGAGGTTTTGTTCTCAATTCAGTAAGCTGGTTTTCAGAGCCGCTCACCTAATCCAAAGGGTAATATCAAGTTCCTTAATAAAAAAGGCAAGTACACTAGAGTAGGTTGTTGAATATTTCTTTTTTTATAAGTTTCATAAACCTGAGTTCACTTTAAATTTTGAGATTGTGGTATCTTTCGAGCAGGGGTCGTCATGGACATCCTATTTGTTGTTGTTATTTTCATATTGATAGAGAAAAAATTATAATGAATGACCCTAGACTTGATGCAATTTTGACCCTCTATTTCTTCCCCTCAAAGGGCTGGCTAGAAGGTTAGGTCAACTATTTTCTTCCCACCATAGCAAGGTCCTTGTTCTTACTATTGGGGTTTTCTGCCACCACATGGGGTATAAGCAAAGTGAGGATGAGACAAACTAGTCAGGTGTTATGAATCTAGCTCACAAAAAGATAGAAAAGGGAGATAAACGCCTTAGAATTCAACGTCTTTGAGGGGGAAACCTCCTTTACATTACACAAATGAACAATTCTTCGTTGATACAAATGACAATACCTCCTTTCTATATATAGGAGTCTAAGGGGTCATAATATAATCAAAGTGGAGATAACAATAATAATGTAAGGGCACAATAATAACAATAATGGGCTTCTATGGGGCACAATAATAATAATATGGGGACTACATGGGCACAACAATATAATAAGGGGGTTGCACTAGTAACAATAAGGGGTTACACTAGTAATATAGGGACCTAACATCAGGATGGTTGTAACTTCGAATAAGGCAATTCCTCGTAAGTACTTGAACTTTGTAGCTATAACTGAAAACTCATACAATTTGTTATTTACAAAAATATATAATTATTTTCTTGTCAAATGCCAGTGAACATAGTGTGCGTGTGTCTTGTCTAAGTGAACATTGTAGCTTTGCAACATTGTTTTCAACGAATAGATTTTGACCATATAGTAATCTTTGGTAGTCGCAGGAGGAGAAATTGTATTAGCCGACACACATTAATTGTAACAACAAAAATTAATAACCATACTCAAGTATGATAATAGATGGTTGTGCAACAATTCTTATTGTTAGACTTGAAAATAAAAATCACTTACCTCTTCTAAATATGATATATATCTGTGTTGAAGCAAGTTTTCTATATATTTGATAACATATCGTGACGTAGGAATGATAAACAATAACATACCAATGACTGAGCGAAGAGAAGAGTGTTATGCCTACCAACATATGGGTCATCTTGAGTTGAGCGAACTTTCATCTAGAGGAATTTTGTTGCTGGAGACACTGCCCATACCACAAAACCAACACAGAGAGACCAAAACACCAACACGTACATTTGCATTTTGGTGTATGTGGAAGCTCAAGGGAAAATGGACCATAGGCCATTTTGTAAATGAACATTTAATGTAACATTTCATGTTACAAAGTAATGCTAAGATTTTCTCAGATTACTTCGTCTCGCAAAAATGGCTATGCAAATGTTTACCTTATGCTATGTTTTTTCAACAAAATATGCCTCTTTGGCATGAGGGAGAGGCAAATAAGATATCCACATTGATAATTGGTCTCAAATAAAAGTGTTGTCATAATTTAGTAGGTTTAATGAGAATAATTCAAATAGATTTAAATTAATTGTTTTCTGAATTGAAAAAAAAAAAAAAAACAAAAACTTTGAGCAAAGGGAGAATGAATTATTTGATTTTTATGTCAAACTAATACAAACTTAAAAACCAATCAGTATAATCCCTACAACCCTAAAAGGGTAAGGACTAATAGAATCCCTACAACCCAACCCTTAAAAAAGTAGTGACTAATATAATCCCTACAACCCTAAAAGGGGAGGGGAGGGACTAATATGGAAGAAGAAGGCAAGCACACTAAGGGGAATCTCGGGTAATCAAAGGAGTGATCTGTCTTCACTGGAATAGCATTAAGAATACATGAGGGAAACACACAAATTAAAGCACATATGAGTATGATTGATTTCCATTTGAAATATATTTGTATAAACATTATATTTGCCTCACTACGCTAGTAATTGCCCTAATACTCTAGCAAAGGATAGGACATCAACCCGGTTTTATATAGTTTATAGGTTAAACTTTGGGTGGGATTTTAGTAGATACGAAGAGGGGTAAAATCACTTTTTCATTATTATAATTTTTCCCTATAATCCTTAAATGAAGTTGAAAGATATAATATGTTAAAGTTTTATTAAATATAAATTTTATATTTATTTATTAAAAAGTAAAATAAAATAATAATTTTTTTCATACATTAATTAAATAATGATATTAATTAATTAATTTAATTTATATACGTTTTTATTTAATATTTATAATTTTTCACTTTATAATAATTTCATTATTAATTTTTGATTTAAAAAATTATATTCCTATAAAGATAATTCCATCATAAAAGAATTTATAGGTCTTCTATATTTCTTTGGCTTGATAGTAACAACTTCCAACATCAAATACCTTTTTTATTATTTTAATAAGAAAAAAAGTATCCATATAACAACTATGGAGGTGATTCCAAAAGGATATTTGAGCCATATTTGAATTCCATAGGGAGTGTTTCATTTATCATAAACAAATACATTATTATTGTACTTATTCTCAAATAGAACAAGAGTTTCAAATAGAACGAGAGTTTGTCATCACATTCAATTATTTTAGGGTTCTATACCATTTGTTTCATCTTACATTGTTATTCTCTTTGTTTCATCTTACATTGTTATTCTCGTTATCCAGAGATGGGAATAAACCAGTGATCAAGTCTTATCTTACATTGTTATTTTCTTTAACCAGAGAGGGGAATAAACCATGATATACTTTGTGATGAACACATATATAAGTGATTAAAAAAAAAAATCTTGAAATAGAGAAATATTTTATTTTCTACTATTTAATATTTTATGCATATTGTGGTAATTATCATTATTTATTTAGAGATTATTGTATTTTGAAATTTTATATTTAAAATAAAAAAGCAAAATATATCTTTTTTCTAGTATAAAATAAACTTCCCAATTGAGGTGTTAGGGATGAGAAAAGATGGGGACACACTGTTATCATCCCACCAAGCCACATGGATAAGGGACGTGGCAACATGCCCCTATAATGGCTCATTATACGTCTTCACTAACCATCATAGGAGAAATCCCCACCCCACTGTTTGCCAACCAATATAGGTTACAACTCGCTTGTGTTATCTCTTTCATGATGGTTTCCAACACATGCAAGAGATCATGGGGGGGTCGATGTGGTCTTGGCCTCCCTTTGCAACTAGTTTATAAAGGCATCTAATTATGAAGGTTTTAATTGATGGTTTAGTGGAGGTCCCTCATGTCAAATCAATGCTTCATCCCTTGCATGATTATATCTGGTCTAATGGTGTTTAGTATAGGGATGTTTTGCATACGTGAGGAATGTAGCAACATCTTTAACACACTGGTCATTGTACAAAATCTATATTTGGCTCCTTCAAGACTACTTAGCCATTTAGTCAAATGTTTGAAGCAATCTTTTTATTCCTAGTCCTTATATCTTTATGCCAAATGCTATGGTTTCTAGGTTGGAAAAGTTAGCTAGATGAAGCATTTTCCACAGTCACCTTAGCCTTTTTTCCTCCCTTGCTTCTGGCAAGGGACTATTTCTACAATTGGGACAAGTCCTTGAGAAGAGATGCTTAGTGAGTTCTTTCATTGCCTGCCTATTTTTCACAGAGCTACCTCTTCTGATATTCATTGCTCTAGCTTCCCTTAGTACAAGTTTGAATTCACAGTATTTTCTCTTAATTTCAATTTGATTGTATTCCCCTATCTTCTATCTATTGGCTACTCAAGTGTTTTTGTAGCTCCAGGTGGTCATCCCTCTCACTCCTCTCTAGTGCCATGGGATTTATATTGTTCTATTCATTTCTTCGAGTTGTCCCATCATAAGGCCATTGTCTTTCATTGGTTTCTCTCCTCTTCTTAATGCTTGTCCATCCCTTGAGGTTCCTTTGTTCATACCTAGAAGGGTTCCATTCGTCGAGCTATAGAAATGCCTCGTTATCATGCTCGTATTCGTTGTGGGGCTACCTATTATTATGAACATGGGGATCCTTGATGTACTACGGTGCAAGTCCAAGCAAAGAGTTCAATGGTATGATTTTAGGAGCTTACTTCCCCACCAATCCAAGTAGATATCGCGTGGTATGAATGAGAGATTGTCAATTATAGACATATTCTCTCAGAAATTGAGGTTCTTGCAGATGTTGCGAATTGGGTTCCTAAAGTGGGGAAGATGTGTGATTGATATAACCTATATATATACACGATGGAAATTTATTGGCACATGAAGTTTTTACTTGGAAAAGTACTTTCAAATAGACATGAAAGTTGAGAAAATTTTCTCATCTCCTTGGATCATTTGCAATATCAAACGACAAAATTAGATCATCTCTTAAGGGGCATTGAGAGGCACACATGTATTCCTCTAGACTCTAGTTGTTTTTCGAGCAACATCAATGAACCTATTCATGTAGAAGCCACAAATTCAGACAACTCCTCTTAGATAGTTTGTCTGTGTTATGGTTATTGTTTTTCCGTTTCAATTCTCCTTTCAATTTTCTCAAGGCCTTGAAGGCTTGGTTTTTAGTTTATGTATTATGGAATTGGCCATTCTTAGCCATCTTTTGTCCTTTACCTCTTTGAAAACATGAAATTTCTAGATTTGATCAGGTTTTCCAAATGACAAATGACTCCAAACTAATTTGATATAACATATATTCAAATAGTTATAAACAATACAAAGCATTTACCTTACAAAAAAAAATATAAAATCAAACTTACTTTTAAAATAAACTATTACATCCCCAAGATCAAACTCAAAATTAAACCTCTTATCTTATTACTCCTTATTTTGGGTGGACAATAAGAAACATATAAATTTTATAAAAAATTCTCAAAACATTTAAACAAGTTTTGTTTCTTTTGATATTTTTATACAATTTGAATTTTAAACTCTATTTAGAAAGCACGCACACACATACATTTTCTTTACCTTGGGCATAGAGCATGCCCTAAAACTGCTTTTGACTTGCGAAGAGCTCTTCATCTTCAGATGTAAGGAAATATGTTAACGACCTAAGACCCAAAGGTATCTAATAGGAGAGTAAGCCTACACCCTTGCAAACCACCAACCTATAATTCCAGAAGGCGTGCTTTCCTTCAATAATGGTGATGAATCAACCTGCATTAGTGGATAGCATCCAGTAATGACTATCCTCACTGTTAGTTTAACAACTGAGTTATGATAGGTTTTCCCACTGTATAGGAGAAAAATAGTGGCTTCATAGATTAAAAGAAACCACTCTATTGTATTTCTTCATAAACATTTGGCTAAGATCAATTATATATCTTTATATATTTTCTCTTCAAGTTTTATTAGATAGTACTCCTTGAGGCTAATATTGTGAACGAAGTTGAATTGTTTTATGACACTTTTTTTTATTGTATATGTTTTTTTCTCAAGTCTAGTTGATTGTGCCAAGAGACACTCTCCAACCTAGTGTGGTAGAGATGTTGTAATGTTTAACATTTTGGCTCAGTCAAAGTAAAACAAAATAAAAAACGTAAAATAAAATAAAATAAAAAAGTGTAAAATTCTCTGGCCCATAGTTTTTTCACATGGTATTCTTAACCCATGGTTGTTTCTCATGGAATTCTTCTCTAATGTGGCCTATTTAAAGGCTAATAATTAAACTAGCTTAGATCCATCTTAACTCTGAATCTACCAAGCATCGATAGAGACCAAATTCCTCTTCAGTCTAAAAGAGGTTTGCACATCAAAAGATAGATTTGAGAGGGATCAAATCTCTTTTCTCTAAAAAAGGTGTGCACCTCAAAAGAGAGATTTGATCCCTCTTGGTGCTTTGTAGATCTAGAGTTAAGATGGATTTAAACTAGTGAATATGAATATTTAATACATTAATATTAAGATAAATAACTTAATTTAAATTAATTATTATTATTTAATTTAATTTTATATAATAATAGTGATACCATATTTTTCATTTTTAATGTTGTATTTATATTTTTAGTTTAAAATAAATTATTAATAGTTATTATGTTTAAAGTTGTAGTATAAACTTGTTATAAATTAGTATTTTTGAGATAGTACAAAGTAAATGGGAAAATATATTTGTATTTTTGACTTAAAATCTCGCGAGAATGATTTTGGCTTAATGAAATGGTAGATATCAAATGTTAACATTGCACAATCTAGTTACAAATTGGTATTAAGGGGATGGTGCAAAATAAATGTGAAGGGATATTTGTATTTCTGACCTAGAATCTTGCAAGAATATTTTTGGATTGATGAAATGACATAGAATCATATGTTAATATTGCAGAATCCTATTGAAACAATGGTACTTAAGAGTGTTAAACGCATCTTTCCATTAAAAACAAAAATTTCATGAATCCAAAACTATAATTTTTGCAAAAATTGCATAGCCTAAAGTTAAAAATGACAAATTAAAAATTGCCAAAACTTAAATGTTTAGTATTCTTTATATTTAATGGGGAACATTGGTTATCCAAGTTTGTTATTATTGGGCTTCTTATGATGCATAAATGTGTATAATTATATTTTTTACTCAAAATATATCTCGAAGAAACCACCAAGTATTTTTCCTTATTTTAAAAATGGTAACTAGGATAAACCAAAATTTGTGAAAGTTTAAGGTTTTGTCAATATAGGGATAAGGCCAATACAATAATATAATCATAAAAGAGCTCAAAGTGTCACATGTGGGAATTAAACCTAAATAGATAGGATAACACTCTTCTCAACCACTCCAATTAGCTCAATAAACAAATATGTACAATTGTCTACCTAATTATTAATGTTATAGTAATGATACCCATTAATATCTACTAAAAATTGTTATAATTGTACATTGAGAACAATTATTTTCAAATCAATAATTCATAAATGATCATTTATAACGACTTCTATTCACAACCATTTAAATTATAACCAATTGACATATTAGCAATAAAATTATACTAATTATTAATCAATACCTAAATATATTGTAGTTTCTACTCAATATTGTTGAAATGTACTAAGTAGTATCATATATTAAATAAATATTTAAGATGTAGTAAACCTTCCTCAATATTAAAAATAATAATTATTTTATTTCATTCACAATATAAGTAACACATAAATAACATGGTATAATTTGGTAGCTTTGGGGGTTAATTTAATTAGTCGAGTCCTTGTCATTAAAGTACCTTTGCTATTGGGAGATCACGAGTTTAATTCTCTTAATACCCTTGGGGTCAGGCCTCGTGGTTGAATTGGTAGGAAGTGATCCCTTCAGGTGGATCTTCGTAGACAAATATTTTGTGACTATAATGATCACCAATCTCTAAGGTCCATAAACCACATAAGAAAGAAAAAATAATACAACTTGATTAATTAATTTAGATAAATTATTTCAAAACTACATTTGTTATGAGAATGAAAATTTGTTGATTATTAATTGTTATAATAAATAATAATTAAATTATCTTCATCCAAATACTATCAAAAGTAAAATAAAAATCTCACACAAATTCTTTTACCATAAATTTAATTTAAATATTTATTTTTAATTATTTATATATTTTATATAAGTTTAAATATCATAAATAACACCAGAGAAAAACAAAAACCTAAAATATGAATATTCAATAAAACAATAATTAAACTAAATACAACTCTAACCACTCTAAACAACCAAAACATTCACCATGGCAAAGGGTATAATTTCACTGACAAAAATTCCCATTTTTAACAATTATGGCATGCTCTTTGCACATGATAGAGCTGACAATTTTTGTTTCCTATAATGGCTTACTTCCACTCAATTCATGTATATTATTTAAAGGAATCCGACCATCTCACTCACTTCAATAAAGCTCCCGTTTTAAAATCAACGAGGTTTAGGGAACCTGATAGAATATGTTATGGGAAGTATACCTTCTATACGGTACCGATACTCATGTGATCTTCTGACCCCCTTTTGTCTTTATCTAATACACCTTTTCCTAGGCAACTGAATATTCATGTGATGTTCTGACCCCTTTTGTTTCCATCTAACATCCTTGTTCCTAGGCAATTATAATAAACTTCATCAATATATTACCCAACCACACCATTATAATAAACTTCATGGAATATATTACCAAACCACACCACCTTCCAAACTCTTATGTCCTAATCTCTCTTTTGTTCATATATGTTGCATCTCACTTTTGTATGAATAGATATGCACCTATGGTGGAAATATAAAACACCAATACTTTAGCAATCTTGTCAGCATTTCCCAGACAAAAATGTTGTCAACCTTTTTGTCTACATGAGCTTTCTGGAAAAATATATAGCTTTGTAAATAAATGTGTCTCCCTCTTAGTGGCTTATGAGCTTTCAGGACAAATGTGTAGCTTTCTAGACAAGTGTGTATGTGGCTTTTGCACATCGCATTGAGAAACATGGAGCAACATGGGAAATGTAAATTAGATGTTAGTGACCCATAACGTAGTGCCTTAAACTATTCCTCAACATGTAAAAAATTATTTTCCCAAGGCAGTGTAGGTGGCTCCCACTAAGTGGGTATCCCATTATCATCAATTAGGGTGTGTGATGTGTGACTCATATAGTTTATAAACATTTATGAAGAATGTGGACAATAATGGGATAAATGTAGACATTTAAGGTGCCAAACTTTTATGAGGAATATGGACAATAAAGGAGTATATGTAACCACACAATATAGGGCTACCTCCTTGTTGCATGTGTTTTTAAATAAAAAATAGTTTGTTAAAACAATTGGAATGTCATGTTTTCTATATGTTTTAAAATAAAAAAAAAATTAGATTGCTAAACAAATTGCAATGTGATAATTTTTAATTCATGTTGAAGTTTTTTATGAGTGTTATTCGCGAAGAAACACACTCATTAAAAAATCAATTTTATTGGAAAATGAGTGTATAATTTCGTGTCATGTCGATGTTTATTCTTATTAGTGAATAATTGTTAGGAAATTAAATGCTTTATTTCAAGTTGAAGTTTCTATGATTGTGTTTGTACGAGGAAAATATATTTTGAGTAAATGATGTTTATTTTTATTAGTGAATAATTGTTAGCAAATTAAAAGCCTTTTTTTAGTTTAAAGTTAATGATGTTTTTATGATTGTGTTTGTATGAGGGAAAAAAATATTTTGAGTAAATGTTATATTCAGAAAATATATGAGATTTAGATTAGTTAGTTGGAGTGGAGTTTGTTGGGTATGGAGTTTGATTATTTTTTTAATTTAGAGGTTTTGTTTTAGTTGCGTTTGGATCTCAATTTTTGATAGGTGTGGTGGACTTTCCCCCCTCTAGTGTGGCAGGGGGGTCTAGGGGGGTGACAATATCCTTGGAGCCCCCTTGGTGGGGGTTCAGGGATAGTGCACTTGAAAGCAATTTTTTTTTAAGAAAATTACCTTATAAAATATTGTAATTTCATGGTCAATCTAGACTGTTAATTAGGAGGAAGATCTGACGATACAAGTTATGTTAATTTAGGTTTGTTTTTCCTTAGAAGGTAACCCTGGGTTCATATGAGGGAATTGTATTACGGATGTGTATTATTTTGTGAGAAAAAGAGAGGAGATTGTGTGAGAGCGAAGAGGAAGTTACAGGGGATGTGTTATAGGTTGTATCCCTTTAGTTTGCTGGATAATATAATAGGAAGGACTAGTTCTTTTTCCATGGACGTAGCCTAGATTGGGTGAACCACGTATATCTGTGTCTCTCTTATTTTATGTTTTCTATGTTTCATTGCTCTGTTATTTAACTTCTAATAGTGTTTAGTTTCCAATAGGTCTCTAATCTCGACTCAGCTTCCCATAATCCTGGTGATAACATCTCTCTAGAGGGTAGATCATTTTTCCATCTAATAGAAGGGATAGCCTCAACCAAGGCTCAACCTAGTTCTAGAAAATAAAAGGAAAAAAAGGTCACATGAAGAAACATGTATAATTTTAGTCCACGTTGATGTTTTTAAGATCATGTTTATAGAAGAAAAAAATATTTTCATTAAAAAGAAATTGATTTTTTGTTTGCTAATGGATTTATGATTTGTGAGATTAGTTTGTGGTTTAAAAAATCATGATCTAAGCGTATTTAAGCTATCAAATTTATCCATGATCTAGGAGCATTAGGTTGTCAAAATCATCTAAGAATTGCACCTGGATTGGGCCACACCAACGCATAAGATAAATCATTTTTTTTCGTTTTTTCCTCTCACTCACGTTACATAATAAAACCCTCAAAATCCCATCACACTAATAAAATTCGACTACTAAAAAATAATAGTTAAATAAATATTAGCCTTCAGGGTTAGCTCAATTGGTCGATTCCCCGTTGTTCATCTATGTTGATTTAGAGGCCTTGTTTTAGTTGCATTTGGATCCTAGTCTCTGACGTGTGTGGGGGACTTACCCCACTCTAGTGTTATAGGGGGGTCTTGGGGGGGTGACAATATCCTTGGAACCCCCTTGGTGGGGGTTCAGGGATAGTGCACTTGAAAGAATTTTTTTTTGAGATAATTGCATTATAAAATATTGTAATTTCATGCTCAATATGGGTTGTTAATTAGGCATAAGATTTGCCAGTAAAAGTTATGTTAATCTAGGTTTGTTTTTCCTTAGAAGGAAACCCTAAGTTCATATGAGGGAATTGTATTGCGGTTGTGTATTATTTTGTGAGAAAAAGTGAGGAGATTGTGTGAGAGCAAAGAGGAAGTTACATGGGATGTGTTATAGGTTGTATCTCTTTAGTTTGCTCGATAATATAAAAGGAAGGAATATTTGTTTCTCCATGGACGTAGCCCAGATTGGGTGAACTACGTATATATGTGTCTCTCTTATTTTATGTTTTTCTATGTTTCATTGCTCTGTTATTTAACTTCTAATAATGTTTAGTTTCCACTAGGTCTCTAATCTCGATCGAGCTTCACATAATCCTGGTGATGACATATCACTAGTGGGTAGATCATTTTTCCATCTAATAGATGGGATAAACTCAACCAAGGCTCAACCTAGCTCTAGCAAATAAAAGGAAAAAAAGGTCACATGAAGAAACATGTATAAGTTTAGTTCACATTGATGTTTTTAAGATTATGTTTATAGAAGAAAAAATTATTTTCATTAAAAAGAAAATGCTTTTTTGTTTGCTGGTGGATTTATGATTTGGAGATTAGTTTGCGGTTTAATAAATCATGATCTAAGCGTATTTAAGCTATCAAATTTATCCATGATCTAGGAGCATTAGGTTGTCAAAATCATCTAAGAATTGCACCTGGCTTGGGCCACACTAACGCATAAGATAATTGAATTTTTTTAGTGTTTCCTCTCACTTCACATTACATACTAAAACCCTCAAAATCCCATCACACTAATAAAATTCAACTGCTAAAAAATAAAAGTTAAATAAATATTATGAAAAAAATCCTACAAAAATTATTCACTATTAATGTTTATTCTCATTCAAAAGATATCTATATCTATATCTATATCTATTATATATATTATATATTTATATTATAATATATATATATAAATATTATATATTATAATATATATATATATCACGTAGATAGTCCCTTCTATAACCCTCTATGCCACTATTGTGAATTCCATAGTTTCCGCTTGAATTTCAGGGCTCAATGGACCCTTTGGTATTATCGTAATACCATAGCATCGAGTAAACCAACGAAATCTACGAAAAATATGGGTTAAACATGGTGAATTGATAAGTTGTTGGTGTAAACTAGGTGAGGCATAAAATCAAAGCTAGTGATTGCCACTATAACACCAAGAGTATATCCAATAGTCCATAAGCCAGAGATACCAAGAATTTGTGACTTATAGTATATCCAACAATATGTAAGCTAGATATACCGAGAATTTATAACATAGAAAGAGTCGAGACTCCATGAGGGTGGGGAACCTAATCCTTGAGCCTTATTACAATAGGCTAAAGACGTCCCATCGTGGGATTTGAAATCAGGTGGAGTAGATAACATCCAATTGTGCCAACTACTTAATTATCCCACGAAGAAACCATTAAAAAATAAATATTTTTTTTTAATAAAAAAATGTTTGATGGGGAAATAGCTATCTCCCTAGATATATGCAACAACTTGCAAGCTATATATATTAGAAACATATAGTTCAACCTAGGACTGAGATGTTTAGAGACCACTGAAAACTAGAGTTGGGATCCAAAACTCAAATGTGATGCCTATCCTTCCAACCTTACTATGATGGGCCATGGCATCCCCCATGGGATTTGAAATTGGGTGGAGGGCATAACATCCCAGTGAGACAATTACCAAGTGCGAGAATTCCTTAAATGAAGCAATTGAAGATTTATCTTCTAACTGTTAGCAATTTTTTTGTCTTTTGAATTAATTTTCAACAAATAACGATAAATTCACTCATGCATTCTTCACAAATAAAATTTTGCAGAAATATAAAGTACATAACTGATAAATAAATGCACACAAAAAAAATTAACTATGTTGTTGTTTTTGGACAATCATCCCTGGAAAAACCCCTGAAGGGAAAATTAGTGCAACATATGAGGGTTTATTATTATGTAAAAATTTGAGAGAAATATTATAGTTGCATAAATAGAAAACCTTTGGCAATCTATTGGAAAAATCACCTAGAAGACACCATTTTCCTCCTCTACAACTGATTTGGCCCTCTTTGGCAAACTTGCACTTCCTGTTGCTCATTCTGTAGTCTAGAAATGTGGACTGCCTGCGCATATAAATTTGTACATCCCCAAACCTACCTCTAAAACCAACTTGCTCTACCTTTAGAACCCTAATATGGCCACTGGAAACTAGAACAAGTCTCTTTCGACAACTCACACTAGGTAAATTGGTTATTCGCATTGATGTGTACGACCTCCTCTATAGATAATTTAGCCTCCCACTTTCCTATCTCTCAGACACTAGATATACTGAGGAAATATTCCTCTGGAACCTCTCCTCCCAAGTCTCTATTGCAACCATTTCTCTGATGCTTCCCTAGCTTCAACTGCGCTCTTTCTGAATACCTGCAACTAGATAGTCGAACTGCTCACAATACAACTAATGCCTTATTCAAGCTCTTCAAATTGCTCTTATAATCTCTCATTGGAGTCTCAATGTCCATGATTAGGTCTCAACTGATGGATAAGATAAACTTGACTTCATCAATAGAAGCCTCTAGAGAAAAATTGATCTACCTTAATTAATTCACTTTAATTTACCACTTTTTCTAAGTTAGGAAATATTTTAATTATGAAAAAATAATTTAATTAAGGTGTTTTTGAGTCTTATCTCATGAAACCTTTTCTGGGTTTTCGAGATCTAGTGTTTCTTAACCTCTTGAACACCATAGAGGGTAGAACACCTATTTTCTGATACCATAAACTAACACTCCCTCTTAGCGAGGAAGGATTTCTCCACTATACCCATCTGTTCTATGAAATAGACGAACTTGGCTCTCCCTAGAGCCTTCGTGAGTATATCAGCCACATGTTGGTCTATGAGAACATGTTGTAGCTGAACTACTCCACATTGCTGGTGTTTGAAATATGTGATACCTCATTTCTTCACATCTTCGACATGATCTGACTCCTTATGACTAGAAATGACTTTGAAGAAATTACTCTAGTTGTCACTATCCATTAAGCTACTACACATACTTTGATCTCACTTTGATGATGCCTTTGCACTACCTCTGTGTGTACTGATCTCTAAGATCATGAAGATCAAGCTTCCATAGGGCTACTCCCTATGAAGTGAGACTCTCTTTCAGTCAAAAGCTCTGTTGATCTATTGAATCACTGCAACTGGCTCTACAACTGGCTCTGCAACTGTCCCTTAAGTCTCTAACTGTACCACCCTGGATCTGCAATATCTCTCAAGTATCTAACTGCACTACCTTGGATCTACAATATCTCTCAAGTATCTAACTACACCTTGCTGAAACTTTGATCCTACTTCTACTCAACTTCTTTGGGCTCCTGTATCAGAGGTACTGATCCATGTGAGAAATTTACAACAACTAGATTTGATCTACTGATCAAGCCCTCTATGGCTAGATATTGAACTCCTTACTGCTCCTTCCTTGGACCTTGCTTGATCTAGCTGTTGTAGTACTCAACAACCCCGCATTTAATTTTTATTATAGCCATATAATAAAATTATGGGGACCCTTTTGTTTTTCAGTTTTGATTGCCTAAGCAAATTTTACCTAACCCTAGCTTCTTATATCTTTTGTTTCCCTTCTTGTGGTTATTTGATTTGTAAATAATGTTTGGACGTAGGTTGGATATTTTAACTACCTTGGCATACAAAGTATACATAAATTTCATAATCATTTTTTATTTATGTTATTTTGTAAATATTTACTTTTTGTATAAATAATAATTTTATTTTGATCTATTTTAATTTGTAAATAATAAACATAGCCCCAAAGACCAAGCTTCAATGTTAAAGAGACTTTATTATTTCAAAGTAATATTAGCACTAAACCCTTTATATTACAAGTGGTTGTAGTTTGTGCATATCGCAAAGATCACATATTGGGGTTACAACATTTAAATGTTACGATATATCAAAACCTCGATATGTCCCCACCTCTTTTTCGCATACTGTAGAACCTCAGAAATAATACATATTAGGTCTTTATGCATGTCTTCGATAAGAAACTCCGATAACCCAATCTTTCAATATCTCCTTAATACCTCATCGTTCCACTAGCCACATTATATCGAAAGTTCCAACCTCGGAAGTTTTCCGATATACCACAGCCCAACTTCTAAATCCCATATCATTATAAAAGTAAGTTTATTATTATATCGCGTCTGCCCCTTACATCAAAATTTTTTTATTATATGGTAACAATCATAAAAATCTGATCTCCGATTGCGATATTCCAATCTGCCAATATTGCGATACAAAATATATCTTCGATCCCCGATACAACACTCCCTCTAATCCTTCGATCGCCGATCTCAAATATCCTCTATCTGCTAATCTCCGATATTGCCAATTCGCTGATCTCCAATAAACCTATTGCTATTCATATCACAACTCTCATATAAGAACTTTATAATCGATTGTTATCCTTTCACACCTATGACTTCCAAATTTTGATAATCCACTTATCTCTGATATCTAGACTCGATATACGATTTAAAATGAGTTCAATAAGAAATCGAATCCACCTCCCAATATCGGCATTTTTGTTTGCGCACATTATAAAAAATTCTGATAGACTTACCTCCGATTCCACTCAAATGCTGCCATGTGTCACTGTTTGGTACAACATAAAATAAAAAAGGCATTTAATTTGTTTAGTCTTACGGCTCATATTTTTTACTTTATAGTTTGCTTATATTTTTTCTTATTTTTATTCCTGATTTCGACTAATTTTGGCCCTGTATTAGCAGAGAAGCTTCTAGTATGAAATATACTAACAAATCCAACAACTGATCCCTAAAAGAACTCCTCCAGGTGGCAAAGCGAATCTAAAATGGGCAGGAAATCGCTATCATTTTTGAATAAATTGAATGTGGTCTTATTCGAACATGAGCTAAATCGAGCATCTCCTCAAGTCGTAGCCATTCATATTCCACCAGAATTTGATCTAAAGGAATATTTCAGTTCTTTTTACCTTTATTTGCTCCATCTGTTGAGAAAATCAAGGGATATTGTTAGTATTCCCAGCATGTATAAACACCATCCCTAGGCTCTGTAATAAAGGATTTGAATCATGGAAAAGGCCTTCTCTACTCTACAATTCAGGATTATAAAAGCACTATTATAATAAGGACTTAGGGTTGTAGGGGAGAGGAAAGTTTAATCTCATATATGAGTAATAGAGACATTTACCTTTTACATATCTGAACTGTGTATGATGAGCAGATCTTGCACTATTGCAACTCTTGTTTCATTAACTTGGTTGATGAGATGTAGAGGATTGTTGGAGATCAGAGCAAGGGATCTGGACTTAGTAATTTGGTATTTAAGATACTATTGTTTTAATACTAGTTTCATTTTATAATAGCAAAGACTTGTGATTTTCAGTCATATTTGTGCACTATTGTCTATGTGAGTGATTTATTACAATTATATGTTGTTTATCTCTACTCTTATGTGTTGAATTCTGATTTCTGAGTAACTACTTACTTAGAGATCAACCTTTTAATTTTGTCTTAACAAACAATAATATTATGTGAACTATTTCCTTGTATTATTGCTTAATCATTCGAGTTGTTGGATTACTAATCATTATCATTTTTGTGAACTACTTCCTAAATGTTGTTGACTAATAATTTTGGTTAAAGGATCTCTGAACAAGATACGTTTGGTAATCATAATATCAACTAATTGAAATACTTCATTAACTTGATATTCACTATAAGACAAACTTATTTAAATCTCAATTCATTAGTTATCTTGCTCTTGGTTGGGTTAGATCTACATCTTTCTAATCGAGATAGCTTTAGGTTTTCTATCCTCTTTCTTGTATTCTAGTATTAGCATTTAGATTTAATTCTACATTCCTAGAAGTACTCTTATCAAATAGGAAAACTTTAGTTGTGGCTTGGATGAGCCCTAGGTCAACTTAAGGATCACTTTCTTGCCTGATCAACAAGAGGGTTGATTTGATGTCTCTTCTCTATTGGTAGGTGAAAGTCATACTTTAAGCTAGTGGAGATTGAGAGAAGTAACTGGGCCTAGTTTAACAACTTGGAACCACCATTTCAATAGAAAAGGAGCTACTCTAAGTTCTCGAATGGGTGTGTTATGCCCCTATACCAATCGGTGTCATATATCACGATTGACTTGGTTTAGCTTTGAAATATGTTCATATCTTTACTTGTTGCAAAGGTTTTCCATATTTGTAAAAAATCAAAAAATAAAAAAATAAAAAAATGTAAGTAGGGTATACCCTAGAAAAAAATAAAAGGGTAAAAAGAATAAAAAAGAGGTCAAAAAATAAAGGAAAATAAACCCCAACAAAAATAAAAGACTAGGAAAGTGTGCAAGACCAAATGGCACTACCATTTTACTTTTTACAATAATGATTGTGTGCAACTTGTTACCTATGCCACAATCCATGGTGACCAAACAGTTTAAACTTGGTTATTTCATGTTTTAGAAATAAAGAATAAAGATCTGACCAAACAGTGTAAACTTGGAAAATAAGTAGATAGGTAGAGTGAAAAAGGAGCTCAACAGTATAATCTGAGCCCTTGGATGTAATAAGTGTAGACTTAGATAGGCATAACCATGTAAAAGAGAAGAAAGTTTGATAAGGGTTTGCCAGTCTAAGTGCACCCTAATAAAGAAGTGAAAATGCTAGGATAAAGATAAGGTAGGTAGATGATGGTTGCAGAATAAATGTGTGGTGAATGATAAGTTTAAATGTTTAAATCTCTTACTTTCATCACTAGGAAAAGGCATGTATCACATGTAAAGGAGCATCAACATTCAAAGTCAAAATAATTAACTTCCCTACTCATTCCCCTAAAATCTTCACTAATTCCCTAAGTGCTAAAGGTAATTGCCAGAGTTAGAGGGGTTCAGAGCATTTCTCTGACTTTTGGATGGACCGGACCCTTGACCCACTAATTGGAAATGCCTAAAGTACTTAAGTCCCTTTCATCAACATTACCCCCCCCCATAAGATCACTCATTCCTTTGATCAAATTTTTCCTAAGTAAAATTCTATTTTACTTAGGGAAATTGAAATAAATCTGCATAAAAATCCTTTTATACACTTTAGCCTAAGTAATATGTTATATGATGAAATACTTTCAGAAAACATTGGACTTAGTGCTTTCCAATTCATTTTGGTCATATTAACCACTAATGTTTTATTATATAATTCCCCTATAAAACAAAATTACCCACCTGTGTATTATATTATTATACACAACCCCAAATCATTATATATCTTGTCCCTCAGTTAAATATAACCATAAAACAAATAAATAAACGATATTAATTAACTAATCCATAGTTAATTAAGAACCTGACCCCACCACCATTTAATGAGGATTAATTACATCATTCAGACTAATTAATAACTCGATAACCAATCGAATCACTCTCGATATGATTAATTTCTTTAATTTATATTAGACCCACCCTCCGTATTTGCTAGTCACTTCATCTCCCCGACCACCGTCCGATCAGATCCCGCAGATCCGATGGTCATCACGCATATCACACGAGCCTCTATGGTCAACTTTTACTGTTTAATGGTAAGCGGTTTCATGAATTTTATCGTTGCTACGTGTCAAGCAGCGTATGGAATCGTGCGGTCCCGCCCAAATACCACTTACCCTCCAATAGCGGTGCGATGAAACCCGCTTACTGCCTCCTGCTAACGACAAAACGTCAAGTCGCATCCCCGCTGACGCCACCTGTCCATATCACAAACCCACCAAAAGCTTTGACTTTGCATGAAAAACAAAGTTAAAACAGTTTTCCATCCTTATTCTGAAAACTTATGCATGCAACCAAAACGTAGAAGTCGACTAGCTTGTACTCCAACTGTCAACTACCCTGAAATTTGCAGTTCGACGCCACTCTAGTCCACCATTTGCACCCAATGAACCTGCACCCCATTTCCCGTCACTTAAATACAAGTATTTACCAGTTTCCTTCCAAAAACCCTGTAAATACTTGATTTCCTCTGTGATTATGTTGAAAACCCTAAAATTCATTATAATTCAGTTGCAGAATTTAAAATTAAAGACTCCTAGGACCCTTTTTTTTACCAACTCTACTTGAAAACACCATTTTCATATCTGAATCTACAACAACCAGAAATGAAAACCTCTGTGGCCCTCAATATACCTCCTATCACTACTCCTCATAAAGATTTGGATTATCTACCCTTAGCAGATAAAGATTTTCAAATAAAAGACCTTGAAATGGATAAAAGCTCCTTGAAAGTATTTTGTCAATGTTAGGACAATTACATGATTGGCTCTGATACCATAGGACTTTGGGAATCAAATCTCCCAAGGTACATGCTCCCCTCTGTGCACATTTTTCCTGACATTATCCATCAATTTCAAGCCAATTATAATCCCACCCTCAGAGAAATAATGTCTCCCAATCAAACTGTTCTCTTCACAATTACTGCGGACTCAATCAATGAAATGCTACAATTTCAGCCCGGTCAAAACCTCACCCCCATTTCCCTTGGGGAATTACTAGAGAAAGCTTCTAAAATTTCCTAGTCTGAACTCAGTCGCCTTTGCCAGAATGTTATGGATAAGAAACATCAACCCAAAGATCCTCCTCCCTACGTGTCATCTTTATTCACAGAGATAGGCAAAAATATAGTTGATATGATTGCTACAGTCATGGGTTTCAATATTAGTGAGTATGTGGATGAATTGATTCTAGTTTTCATGTCCATTTTTCCCCCTGATTAGCCTCCTGCTGTCAAATATAACTATGTTGCTTTCATTGCTGAGAAAATCCATAACCAATTCATGAGGCTAGAAAATGAAAAGGTATTCAAGTATTCTATAGTCATATATCACCTTTTCCTTTACTATCAGTCTGACAAGTTCCCATTCTCTGTAAATAAACTTGATACAAAGAGTAATCCCAGATCAGTCATTTTTTGGACTTCCATCTTCCACTACTCATATACTTGTGCCTATTCATACAATGAATTCATTGACTAGTTTGTCCACCCTGTGACCACCATGCTGATAGGAATTCCTCCTCCTAGGATTAGTGATGAGATTAAGAGAATCCTTCAACTATCAAAGAAATACAAGATAGGTGACTGGTACTTGTACCAGAATCACACTGAGATCCGAATCTATGGTTGTGAACTCCCTGCTTTCAAGCTACCTAAGTATGTTCCTACAAGATTGTTTGCCCTAGAATATTATAGGCAAATGTTAAACTCTGATCAAATTCATTTCACCAAGGCAAAGAAGAAAGCCCAATTGAGGATTTAAGACCACTTAGGCCCATTTGTGTGCAACAATAGAGAAGTAGGGAAAAGAGCAGAAGAAATCATAGAAACAACAATGAGACTAAAGAAAAGCTTTGCTTGGAGATATGACCCATAAGGTTTCATTTGTGATAGGAGAATGAAACATAATTTCTCACCCTATATCCATCACAGAATCCCTGAGATAGAACAGTATGCAAATATGGATGAATGGAGGGAAGGAACTCTAGTTGAAATGGATAGTGATCAAGTTGAGGTAGAGAATGTAATGAAAGACTTAGAAAAGAGACTTGACCTAGACTCTTTTGAATAGGTACCAGTTAAATCTACTGAAAGGCCAACACCAGAGCCTAGTACCTCTATAGCAGAGACTTCTCAAAGGCACACACAAGAAACTAGTGCTCCCCCAGTAGAACCACCATAGGAACAAGACCAGGGAACAAATACTCTAGCATCAAGACAACCACAAACATCAGAACAACTAGAGATGTCAGAGCAGCCTAAAATCTCTAAAGAAAAAGCTCCACCATAGCCTCATCCAGCTTAGGTTAATATGGGAAATCCCCCGGTTGTGCAGACTCCTCTGAATAAGGGAAAGAACTTGAAAAGAGACAGGGAAGTAGCTACCCCTGCCAGTGGTCCTCCAGACCAGCCTGGTGCTAAGAGGCATAGGTTAAATCCATATTCAGAGGAAGAATTCTTTGAGGAAACAACAAGGAGTTTGAGAAAACAAGGTGGAGACAGTCTACATACATTCCCAACAGGTGGGACCCCTTCCAACTCACAAAGACAAGAGCTTGAAAGACAATAGAGTGTAGAAGTTTCATCTTTCAGATCTTCATCTGAGAAGATCGTAGACATAAAAGGAAAATTCAAGGCGATAAAGACCAAGAATGAGTAGCTGAAGGCCCAAGCCTATGCTCAATACTTGAAGATGGCCCCTACAAATCAAACCAAATTGATGTTAGTTTATGACATCAAGGAAGGAAAAATGCAAATGAGCTTTCTAAAGCCCACAGTACAACAACCCAAGTCATTTGCAGACTACCTCAAGATTGATTTTGAGGTCTTAGCTAAAGACATCCACCCCATAGTTCAGATAGAACTGCATAAACAAATAGGGGAGATGGTTTATTCTACACTGACTAGCAAGGAAATGATGATACATAGGTTGCAAAATTCACTGAACAACACTACTGCCCAATTCCAACTAGAAAAGGCCTCCTCACAGGCAAATGAAAACATACTCAAATCATTGGAGGAGTTGATTATTGAGTTGGCCCATAACCCAAAAGATATCAAGGCTACAGAGAGCCTAATAAAGAAAAAGAATGAAGATATAGCTGCATTGAGAAAACAGTTGAAATTGCCACCACTCATTCACCCTCAGACTGCTGAAGTGATTGAGAAGAAAAATGAAGAAGAGCTTATGGACCTGGTCCTTAAGCTAAATGAGCAACTAAAAGAGATAGAGCAAGAATTAGAGAAAACACTACAAAACAGGCAGAGTGAGTCGACCACACAGCCTCAAAATGTAGTGCCAGTGGTTGCTATAGTAGTCCCTTCTACATTGGCAACTGCTTTAGCCCCAAATGTCCCTTTGGCAATAGTTGCAACTATAGAAGCAACATGTACAGGTACATCACAGGTAGGAACATCAAATCAGAGCACAAAAGAGTTGATCAAGTCCATGGAGGAAATGAAGCTCCAAGTCACTGAACTACAAAAAATAAAAGAGAAATTCATTACTTTAGAGAAAAAATATGATGTATCAAAATTCAATTTTGCAGAAGAGATGAGGAAAAACAAAGGCTTGACCCAACAGATTAAAACACTGGAAAAGGACCTTACATTTGAAAAGCCTTTGACTGATATTAGAAAGATATTATGGACCAATATCATTGATTCTATCAATGATATTTGGTCATCAATTCAAATCATTTTTGAACAAATTGACTTAGTGAAAGTTGCTCTTCAAGAGATTGAAAAAACCAAGGAAGAACTAGGAGGGAAGCCTAAAGAAGCTATCAGATTAATAAACTTTCTAAACAGTAGAAACACGTATCAGTTGGAACAATTAAACATCAAGGATAGGACTTCTACCATCCTCGAAATAAACAAAGTATTGACCAAAAGGAGTTTAATGCAAGGCCTGGAACACAAATGTAAAAATATGCAGGAAGACATAGATGAGTTCATGGAGAAATTTGACATCTTACAAAGTAAAGGACTCCCAAGTTCTTTAGTCATCAATGACAAGCTAATGTTTCAGGATGATTATGTCAACAAATTACATCAGCAAGCTAACAATCAGGCTAGTTCATCTGCAGTCAAGGCATTTCCCACAGGAAGAGTTCTCTATGATGGTTTGGAGAACCTTTTTCACATTGAGCATGAAGTGAAGCACTTATTCCCAGTGCAACCAAATTTTGTAAAATATAGAGAAGCAGATGAAATCTACAGAAAATTGACAAGGACAAGAATACCGAGAGATGGTTGGTGGACCAGCATGACAAACATCTTATGATTTACCATGGTAAAAAGTGAAGTAAATTGAAGTATTTACCATAGTCAATTTTGGTAAAAAGGGATGAATGATGGTAAAACAGGTAAAAAGTATTAGTCACAAGTAAAATAGTATCAGTAAAAATCTAAAATCAATCATCCAACATAGAATTATGAGCAAGACAACAAGATGCATATTCATAGGACCTGCCTCCAGCTCCTTCAACAAAAATAGGGACAACAATGATCAGTTCACATTCAATTTCTACTTTTGAGACCATCTGTCTCTATATTCATGTAAAAGATATTTATTTTTCTGAGAATGTATCTGTCTTAGTTAGGAGATATTTTGATGTAAATCTTGTATAAGTATTCCCTTATTCGAAGTACTGAGGGTGGATTCTTAGACATTTCTGTAGACAATTTACTTTTGGAATTGAAGTGTTGTTGAACAACTTATGTATGGCTGGCTGGAACAAAGTAATAAAGCAAAGGAATTTTACAGGATACCTGTGTCAAATGAGAAACAAATAAGTATTCTATATCTTGTGTTTTTACAGTTTTCTGGTTTAATAAATATTCATATGTGTTTCATATATGAATGATAAATGAAAAGTTATATTTCAGAAAAATCTTTACTGCATTCTGTCTTTAAAATCGTTTATTTTCTTCCAAGATATTATAGGTAGGGAATTCTTAACTACTCCTTGCTTTCATAGTTCATCACTGTGACCATTTAAAAACGAAAAATTAACTACGTTTTGTTAATGAGTGCCCACTTCCCCTCATCTTGGACTTTGTTGAAGGATTCTTGACTGCCCTTCCTCCCTTTTCAAGACCATTTCACCCATTTTAAAGCTATCATTTGTCTTTTGTTTAGCTATCTTGCCCTGTGAAATTCTCCTTTGTTAAATAAACCTAATCCAGTTAAGGCATCATCCAGTTGACTCCATATCCCAATGGCCTAAAATACCTTGTTCTATCCATTTGCTCCTGAATTCCACCACCAAACAAAAAATCAAAACCCCCAAGCTTTCATAACTAGTCTAATATCTCACAAAACAAAGCTAAATCATAAAGAGAGAGCCCTCTCTGAGTACAAATTAGCTAGATTCTGTACTTAAAAGATTGGTTTGTGGTTACCTCAGACCCCTTTCCTTCTTCTAACAACTTCAAGGAAAATCTGAGTGATAACATAGTGGCGACCATACTGGGGAAGGACAATTCCTCAGTCAAAACAAATCTTTAAGAAAATTTAAATCTTAAATCTAGAAGCATCTTAAAGAAATCATAGAAGTTGTTTTGATATCTGTTAAGAAAACCAAAAACAAAACCCAAAAAATCTGGCTTCAAAAAGGACTTGTTACACTAGAGCTAATCCCGATCCCAATCCACCACAAGTGTTTGAGAATCCCAATTTGATCCCCATAATTCTTAGAAGACAAGAAAGTTCTGTTAGTCCTAGACCCATATTCAGATCCTCATCTTGTCCTGTTAAGTGGATTTATCTCAAAGACCTACCCTTTGATGAGTACTTTGGAACCTCTTTGTTCAGGACTACATCCGACTCTGAATTAGTAGACCTAGTCCAAGACCCAGAGTTCATCCGAGAACTAGAAATCCAAGCAGCCAATTTGTCAATCGATAGACATTTGCAGAACTCACCACAATCTGATCTTACCACTGAAGGAACCCCTAATCCCTCTGTAATCACTTATGTTTCTGCAAGCTCATTATAACTCCCTCTTATCTCTCAACCTCAAAACACTCCACATCCGAATATCACCTCCAGCTCTCCATCCACAACTCAAACATCCACTGTTACTCCAACCCCAGCTTTTGTTTCACCATTACCAATAGCAATGGCCAACTGATATGCTCCCCTGGTACTACCAGCAAACTTAGGTGTCATGCCCCAGGACTACCAAAGTAAGATCACTACTTTTGATGGCACTAGAACCTATACAGTCCAACAACACACCAAGAAGAGGACTGATTATTTTGAAATTTATGAAATAGATACTGCTAATGTACAAATGAGAATATTCATTCAAAGTTTATATGGGGAAGTTAGAACCTGGTTTAGAGCCTTAACACCAAATAGTATAGACAGCATAAGAACTCTCTATCAGCAATTCTTGAACAGGTGGGAGAAAAGGAAAGACCCCCTTCAGATTCTCTCTGAATATGAAAACCTAAGAAGAGGACCCCAAGAAACTGTCTAAGACTATTGTACTAGATTCAACAGTGTGTATAATGCCATCCCACTAGATCTTAGGCCCCCACCTGGTTTAGCCTTAATCAAATTCCCACATGGATTTGATTCTGATATGGCTTTCCAGCTGAGAGAACGAAATCCCCCTACTTTGGAAGACATGCAAAGCATAGCAATCAGTGTTGAAGCCAACCTACTATCTAAAAGAGCCAAGGACAGGAGTGAAAGGAGAATACAATTAAAGGAAGAAAGCTCACCCTTTGAACAAAAGTTAGATGCCATAATTAAAGGAACGGATAGACTAGGAGATAGAGTGGAGACAATTGAAAGGAAATCTCCTTGGGATAACCAACAAGCTAATACAGGGAGAAATCCTAATTTCAGGAAAATTCAAAACCAGAACACTAGAAATAATGGTCTTGACCAAAACATTAGACCCCCTTTCCAAGAGAACTATGTAGAAGCTTCTCACTCTGAAGGCCCAGAAGAAGATACTCAAATTAATTTGATAGGGCTTGATGATGAAGGAAAAGTTTTCTTATCCCAAGATGATCAAGAGGCCCACATACTTAAATAGTTCCAAACCCAATCAAGGGAATCGTTCAACTTTAGAGAGGGATATGACTCAACCATCTTTGGGGTGCACAAGCAATACAATCTAAGAAGTAGGAGAATTGATGTCCCCGAAACAAACAAGCAAGCGGTTCCAAATCAACCCAAAAAAGGTAAGACAGTAATCAAACTTGTGCAAATTCTTTCTAGATCAAACACTAATCCTTCTAACCCCATAATTGAAGATGTCTCTAATAATCAACCAAACAATAAACAACCCTCCACTTTCGTTCCTTCCAAGGAAACTCTGGAAGAACCTTCAGAGGTTGTAGGAGAATCAAAAAATCATGATTCTACTCCTGAAAATGAGAAAAACATAGAAAACACAGAAAACTCGAAATCCAAAAGCCCAAATAGAAAAACCATTTAATCTGGAAACAAAAGTAGGTAAGCTAAAAATTTCTATCCCATTATTTGAATTAGCTAAACATGATGCCTACCGAACTCAAATCAATAGATCACTGAAAATTATTGGAATTGAAAATTCAGTTAATCTTTTTGATGACCAGCCTGAATTAATCTTTGGCCCAGAAGTGAATGGAAAACTATTGGAAGGAGGAATTCCTCCCTTCTATGTTAGCCTAAACATGCATGATAAGATTCTTCCCAATGCCATGTTTGACTCTGGTGCTTCCCATAATCTCATGCCCAAGTCTGTCATGGAAAAGCTAGACCTAGACATCACTAGACCATACAAAGATTTGTTTTCTTTTGATTCTAGTCAGGTGAGTTGTTTAGGACTGATAAAAGACTTGTGTGTTTCATTGGTTCAATACCCTGCAAAAACAATTTTAATGGACATAGTGGTAGCAGATATACCACCCAAATATGGCATGTTATTGTCCAGATCCTGGGGTGATAAGCTTTAGGGATCTCTTCAATTGGATATGTCATATGCGATTATATCGGTTTTTGGACAACCTAAGAAACTATACAGAGAAACATTGATGAAATACGTAGTAAGTAGTTAGGAAAGACCCCAAAATTTCCCCATCTACTCAGTACACTCTGATATGGATTCTTTCATTCTTTATAATGCAGAAGCTAGTTCTTCCAATACTTTAGAGGTTTTAGCAGCGAAACCAAAAGAAATTGAAAAAGAAAAATCAAGTGTTCATATTCAGGAAATATCAGATAACAGAGAAAAGTCAGATGAAAATGAAAACCCAAATTCCACGGTTAAACAAGTTCCTACTACCCCAGACACAAATTATGAGCATGAAATCCTTTGGCATTTAGAATTTGATGGCTCAGTCAATAAACTAGGTGTAGGGGCAGGAGTTTGGGTGTAGAATTTAGAAAATGATCATGCTGAAGGCCATGCCTACAAATTAAATTTTAGATGCACCAATAATATGACAGAATATGAGGCTCTTTTGTTAGGTCTTAAACTTGTTAAAATATTAGGAGTAATGAGGGTGTTTGTCATAGGAGATTCGGAATTAATAATTAAATAGATCAAAGGGATTTACCCAACCAGGGATCCTAGACTAGGATATTATAGAAGAATAGTCATAGAAATTCTCAACACTTTTTTTGGAAACCCAGCTTTCAACTATCCCTAGAAAACACAACATGCAAGCCCACAGCCTGGCCATGTTTGCCAGCACTTGCAAATTACCTTTTCAACCTAATCATCAATATACTGCTGAGATTAGGCATAGACCAGCCATCCCTGATAATCTGAAGAATTGGCAATTTTTTGATAGTGATAAGCAGATCAATAATTTTTTAACTTTAGATGAGGAGTTTTCTAACATTAACATAGATGTTGAAATAGTTACTGGTTCTAATCAAATAAATGAGGTAGAAATTAACATTTCAGAAGAGGATTCAATAGATATGCTTCATCCTACCAAATTCACACAAGAAGAAATTCAAGACCTGAAACAAATGGACCTAGATGAAATAATTGAAGAAGAAACATAGGTTATCAACCTAAAAGACAATTATTTACCCAAAGGATTGACTCCTCTAGAAGATTTGTTTGACTCTAATGACATTCCCAAAAAACCTAAAATGGAGCCATCAAAAGCAGATATCGAAGAGTACAACTTAGGAACATAGGATAATCCAAAAATGATAAAATTGTCAAAATCTTTACCTCCTGATCAGAAGCTAAAGTATACTAAAATTATGAGGGAATTCCAAGATGTATTTGCCTGGAGTCACGAACATTTGAAGTCCTATGAAACCTCTATTATTCAACACACTATACCTCTGAAATAAAATCAAAAGCCCTTTCAACAAAAACTCAAAAGAAATAACCCTGTGCTATTACCATCAATTGAGAAAGAAATCAAACACATGTATGAAGCAAGGATTATTGCCCCTATTAGATTTTCAGAGTGGGTGTCTAAGTTGGTACCTACTGGGAAGAAAATAGGGGAAATAAGGTTATGTGTTGATCTGAGAAATGTAAATAAGGTCTCTCTTAAAGATAACTATCCTTTACCCAAAATGGATCATATTTTGCAAAGGGTATTGGGTTCTTCTAGAATTTCACTTTTAGATGGGTTTTCAGGATATAACCAAATCTTGGTTCATCCTGATGACCAAGAGAAAACTATTTTTAGAACACCATGCGGTACTTTCATAAACATCAAAATGCCATTTGGACTAAAAAACACAGGAGAAACCTTCCAAAGAGCAATGGACATTGCCTTTGCCAAAGAAATTCATGATTTTCTTGTTATATATCTAGATGATTTAAATATTTTTTCTAAATCAGATCAACAACACTTGAAGCATCTCAGAAAAGTCTTTTTAAAATGTAGAAAATATGGCATTTGTTTGAATCCAAAGAAGTCCTTGTTCAGTTTGGAGGAGGGTAAACTTTTAGGTCACTTTATTTCTAAGGATGGCATTCGAATTGACCCTTCCAAGATCGAAGCTATTTTACAGATAGCCCATCCAAGAAGTATTAAAGAACTTTAGGCTTTCCTAGGGAAGATAAATTTTTTAAAAAGATTTATTTCTAACTTAGCTGAACTCATTAGATCACTAAATAACATGCTAAAAAAGGATTCAAGTATCAAATGGACAGTAGAGGCCAAGCAATCCTTTTAACCAGAACACTAGTCCTCACGAGTCCACAATTTGATAGAGACTTCATCATGTTTTTCTTTTGCATCAGAACACACCATAGCTGCAGTTTTATTACAAAAGGATGATTAGGGATGTGAAAAACCTATAGCCTTTTTTAGTAAAACACTCAAAGATGCATCATTAAAATACAAAATAATGGAGAAACAAGATTTTGCACTGGTAAAAGCTATTAAAGATTTCAGTCTATATATTATACTCCCATGTAATAGCTTATGTTCCTAATGTAGTAGTCAAAGACATCCTAACTCAGGATGGAGTTGATGGTAAAAGAGGAAAATGGATAGCTATTATCTTAGAGTATGATATAGAGATAAAACCTACCAAGCTAATAAAAGGTCAGGGATTGGCCAAACTCATGGCAAAAACTAATTGTCAAGCCCTAGAAATAAATCTCATTGCAGAGCTGGATAATGAGTAGGAGATGGCGACTCCACAAATCAATGAGGCCTTATCAGATTCACCTTGGTATGTTGATATAATTTATGTTTTACAAAATCTGTAGGCTCCTCCAGGGTTATCCAGAACCAAGAATAGGTTTTTGAAAATGAAAGCTTCAAAGTTTTGCATCTTAGATAATACTTTTTTTTGGAAAAATCATGAAGGAATTTTGCTAAATTGTTGATTAAAAGATGAAGCTAACTAGGCTCTCCAAGAATTTCATGCAGGAGACTGTGGTGGACATCTCTATTGGAATTCAACTGCAGAAAAGATCCTAAGGGCTCGATTTTATTGGCCAACCTTGTTTGTAGATGTGAAGAAATTTGTAACTTCTTGCCATAAATGGCAAATCTTCGAAGGCAAAAGAAAATTTTTACCTTTACCCTTGAAACCTATTTCCACCGAGAAGCCTTTTCAATAATGCAGTCTTGACTTCATTGGAGAAATTCATCCACCCTCTTCTAGCCAATACAAATGGATACTCACTGCAACTGACTATTTTACTAAATGGATAGAAGCCATTCCCTCTAGACAAGCCAATGACACTGTTATCATGGGTTTCCTAGAGACGAATATTTTGTCCAGATTTGGTTGTCCCACTAAAATCATTACTAATAATGCTACAACCTTTAAGTCAAATAAAATGATTAATTTATGTAACAAGTATCACATTACACTAGGCCATTCCATAGCCTACTACCCGCAAGGGAATGGACTGACAGAATTTTCCAACAAGAGTCTAATTAATATCATCAAAAAACTATTGGAAGAAAATAAGAAAACTTGGAACAAAAAATTGATCAATGCTTTGTGGGCAGACAAGCTTACAACCAAAAAATCCATTGGAACCAGTCCCTATGAGTTAGTATATGGCATGGAGGTTGTTTTTCCTTCATCATTAGGGGTTCCTGTCATGTAAATACTTCAAGAAGCTCAAGTGGAACCTAATGATATACAAAGAAGGATAAACTAGACCATCAATTTGCAGCAAACCAGGGAGGAGATGTAACAAAGATTCCACGTATTGCAGGAAAAACTTAAGAAGATATTTGACAGAAGAACCAAGGCGGAAGATTTCTACCTTGGAGATAAAGTATTAAAATGGGATTCAAGAAGAGAGGAAAAGGGGAAACATGGGAAGTTTGACTTCTTGTGGAAAGGACCATACATCATTTATGCTTTCATAGAAAACAATGCATATTTTCTTAAAGAGTTATATGGTACACAAGTATGAGGACTAGTCAATGGTCGGATGTTGAAGCATTACTTTGATCCTAGTTACTAATGTTACCATGTTCCTAACTGTACATATTATATTTTTTGTAATGTCAAAGTGTTGATTGGACAGTAAAATTTTGGAGTTGAAGGCTGAAGAGAATGCCCTAAGCTTCAAAAGTATTACTGTCATACATATCATAAAGCAGTATGCAAAAGGAAGATTGCAGAGCACAGTCAAAGTCATTCAGAGGCTATTGATCTTCTGTTCTTGACTTTCCACCAGGAAAATCCATCCCCAAATAGAGCCGTTGTTATGCCCCTATACCAATAGGTGTCATACACCATGATTGACTTGGTTTAGCTTTGAAATATGTTCATACCTTACTTGTTGCAAAGGTTTTCCACATTTGTATAAAATCAAAAAATAAAAAAATAAAAAAATGTAAAGAGGGTATACCCTAGAAAAAAATAAAAGGGTAAAGAGAATTAAGAAAAGGTCAAAAAATGAAGGAAAATGAACCCCAACGAAAATAAAAGACCAGGAAAGTGTGAAGACCAAATGCCACTACTATTTTACTTTGTACAATAATGATTGTGTGCAACTTGTTACCTATGCCACAATCCATGGTAACCAAACAGTTTAAACTTGGTTATTTCATGTTTTCAATTTCATGTTTTAGAAATAGAGAATAAAGATCTGACTAAACAGTGTAAACTTGGCAGATAAGTAGATAGGTAGAGTGAAAAAGGAGCTCAATAGTTTAATCTGAGCCCTTGGATGTAATAAGTGTAGGTTTAGATAGGCATCACCATGTAAATGAAAAGAAAGTTTGATAAGGGTTTTCCAGTCTAAGTGCACCCTAATAAAGAAGTGAAAATGCTAGGATAAAGTAGGTAGGGTAGGTAGATGATGGTTGCAGAATAAATGTGTGGTGAATGATAAGTTTAAATGTTTAATTTTTTTACTTTCATCACTATGCAAAGGCATGTATCACATGGAAAGGCACATCAACATTCAAAGTTAAAATAATTTACTTCCCTACTCATTCCCCTAAAATCTTCACTAATTCCCTAAGTGCTAAAGGTAATTGCCAGAGTTAGAGGGGCTCAGAGCATTTCTCTGACTTTTGGAGGGACCGGACCCTCATCCCAATAATTGGAAATATCTAAAGTACTTAAGTCCCTTTCATCAACATTACCCCCCATAAGATCACTCATTCCTTTGAAATAAATCTGCATAAAAACTCTTTTATACACTTTAGCTTAAGTAATATATCATAGGATGAAATACTTTCAGAAAACATTGGACTTAGCGCTTTCTAATTAATTTTGGTCATATTAACGACTAATGTTTTATTATATAATTCCCCTATAAAACAAAATTACCCACACCCATATTATATTATTATACAGAACCCCAAATCATTATATATCCCGCCCCTCAGTTAAATATAACCCTAAAACAAATAAATAAACATGATTAATTAACTAATCCGTAGTTAATTAAGAACCTGACCCTGCCACCATTTAATGAGGATTAATTATATCATTAGAACTAATTAAGAACTTGATAACCAATCGAATCACCCCTGATATGATTAATTTCTTTAATTTATATCGGACCCGCCCTCTGTATCTGCGAGTCACTTCATTTCCCCGACCACCGTCCGATCGGATCCCGCAGATTTGACGGTCATCGCGCATATCGCACGGGCCTCTGTGGTCAACTTTTAGCATGCGATGGTGAGCAGTTTCATGAATTGTACCATTGCTATGTGTTGTAAGGACTCTGGACACCACATATCTCCACAATGGTATGATATTGTCCACTTTGGGCCTAAGCCCTCATGGATTTGCTTTTGGACTTACCCCAAAAGGCCTCATACCAATGGAGATATTTGTCCATCCTTATATACCCATGATCCTCCCCACTTCTAGTCAATGTGGGACTTTGGTCGTATACCCAACAATCCTCCCCTCGAACAAAGGACCATCGAGCCTCCCCTCAAACGATTATCCATCCGTCCACTCTCTACTAACCAGGATTCTCCGCTCCAATGCGTTGGAAGCACACGCCTTACATGGAACACCCCCTGCCTCGAGAGCTTGCTCTATCCCAGGTCAACTCCTCTTCATCGTGTTGGGACCAGGACACGTCCATGAAGAATCCGGAGCACACTGCCTGTCTAACTGAGCACATCCATGGATCCCATCGTGATATTACTAGGGCCCACCACCTTCGTTCGAAATTCCGAGGATTCATCCACTTGGATAACTTTGCGGCATGGCTCTGATACCACTTGTAAGGACTCTGGACACCACATATCTCCACAATGATATGATATTGTCCACTTTGGGCCTAAGCCCTCATGGATTTGCTTTTGGACTTACCCCAAAAGGCCTCATATGAATGGAGATATTTGAGCCATCCTTATATACCCATGATCCTCCCCACTTCTAGTTAATGTGGGACTTTGGTCGTATCCTTATATACCCATGATCCTCCCCACTTCTAGTCAATGTGGGACTTTGGCCGTATACCCAACCGTATACCCAACACTTTTGATGGACACATTTGTGACATGTTTTGTGTTGAATATCATGTGCAAAACATCTAACCAAACCAAACCTAGTAAGAGCTCATGTTGATCCCTGGTGACAGGCTGCAAAGACTGGAACTAACATCAGCCTTATTGGGGATGGAAACTCCTTGGAGGTGTTAAGAACATTGTAGACTAAGTGCCTCATCCATTGGGAAATATGGCCAAACAACTGCAAACCCAAAACAACTCATACCAATCAGAAAACATATACATACTGCAACCTGTACATAAACAAATACCAAAAACTGAAATGCTACCTTGAACAACTTATTTATTTACAAATCCATCCTACTCTAATGCAAAATCAATAGATCAGGTAATACTATAATGCCAAACCAACCAATCAAACAATTGTGACAATGATGTTGTTGTTTGATAGTGTTTGAACCAAAACATATTTGGAAATCCTACTAGCAATGTATACCCATAGTACCTCTAGCTCTGTAAAAGGCAACCTGGTTTTTCTTTCAACTTAAAAATATATTCCATATATGAAGCTATAGGATCATAGAAACAAGATTCTATTTGCTTCCCTAGCTCATTAACATATGCCCTTGGCTGGAGATTGTCATATCCTCACTGTAAATCGTAAGATCCTTCTATCTAACCATCTAAGGGCTGCCTTACCTTTTCTTCTTTGGGAGGAGGGAGAGTTTCCAAGAACTGTTTAGGGTCTTGGAATTCAAGTGACTTAATTTGAACATCCAAAAGTTCAATTTCATTTTCCAATCTTTCAAAAACTAAGCCAAGAAAACAATATTTATTCTTAGGTGTGAGTCAGCTACCTTTCACGCTAAGAAGCAATGATGTTAAAAAACTCTGATCAATCTCAAATTTTGCTAAGTCATCCCTTAAAATCAATAACATTTCACTAGATAACAGATTTTCCACATACCCTAACATTGGTGATTACCATCAATGTTTATGAAAAATAGATTCTTTGGCAGTGAAGTCGAAGCTCAGGATCTTGAACATTGTAGTCATCACGTAGATGATTTCAGCCTTCATAGGTGTCTAATTGTTGTCCACCATCAACAATAAGATTTGAAACTTGAATGATATTTCCCAGAGAAGACCTGTCACCTCTTCCCCAGTATGGTCACCACTATCTTGCTCAGCATCTATAGAAGTGTCTTTATATTTTCCTTCATTTTGCAGAAAATCCTCAATCTCTTTGTCATCCTGAAACACCTCCCAATATCTTAGATTATCAGGGACAACTGGGCGATGCTTCACATGAATTTCAAACTTATTGTTTGAATTCATTGGGATCTTTAAGTTACCTGCAGCTGTAGCAAGAGAATCTACAATGAAATTTTGTGTACGAGGGACACATGTCAAAGTATGATCTGGAAACAACCTCAAAATATCTAAAAATGCATTACGATAAGCCCTCATTCACATATGTTTGGCTTGGTATTCACCCTTGACTTTGATTACTAATTCTGAGTCGCCATAAACTGAAATTCTCTTTGCATTCAACTTCTTGAGTATCTTCAACCCTGCAATCAGTGCCTCATACTCGGCTTCGTTGTTAGAACAATCGAAAGCCAATTTATATGAAAAAATTATTACATTACTTGGGACTTTATTTGGTAGGAAAATAGGGCTACATATCCAAATCCCAATTCCCGCACTTTCCTTACCTACTTCTCCATTGAAATCCATGCTCCATAAACCGGCTTCTTCCTCCAACTGCTATAATTCTGCCTGCTCTTCTACTCTTGGCTGTTGTCCATCAATTTACTGCTATTGGCAGAATGGAGATTACTCAGCGGTTACTTGCAAGCTTTTGTCTCTCTTGATCAAGTACTACCCTGAAATTTTCTATTAGCTCTGGAACATCTTCTACTTCAACTAGTTGACTATTTACATCATTAAAACAACTATCTGAATAAAGAACAAAAGATTCTAAATCTATATGTACATAGTTAATTGGATGATTCAAAGGTTTCTCCTTGCTTGTAATCATATACTTCATCTTCTTCTCCCTATATAATTTTATCAACTGACCAAACAAAGGAATAGTGGCATAGGGGAAATCTAATCGCAATGTCCCTTTTAGTTTTGCACCCCACGACCTAGATAAAAGCATGCCAAATCTAGGGGGAATGTCGGCCACAACTACATCCATGAGAACATTCTTTGGTGGAATCTGATCTAAAGTCACAACCAAATCCTTAATGACACCAATACATCTGACCCTACCGGAATCAAACGAATAAAGATCATGATATTTATGAGTGACGTTCAAACCCAATTTTTCCATAATCTCCTTTCGCATCAGATTATGAGATGCTCCTGAATCAAACATGGTGTTGGGCAAGACATAATCATGCAATCTAAGGCTGATGTAAAATGGGGCTACTTCACTATCCTCAGATTGGCCTTCTAATGCTGGACCAAAAATAAGTTCGGGTTGGTCATCATCCACATTAACCATATCAGACAAGGGATATACATTTAAAATGTTTGACACTTGAGTCTTACAACTGCTATTCTCCATTAATTCAGTCAGAGGTACCGACACTTTTAACTTAGCAACCTCATTCTCTAAGCTAAAAGCTGTAGTTTTATCTACCTCTTTGACTGGAGAATCCTTCTTTTCAGAATTTTCTTTTGCTATACTTGGCTGATTTGACTTCTCATTTGTTGATTGTACTTTGCTGGAAGTAGGATCTACTGGCTCCTTTCCTTTTTTCTGAACATTTGGAGAATCATTCTTTGGTTTTACTGCTTCCTTCAACTTTTGAATCAGATTGATGGGTACATCCCTGCTCCTGAGTGAATATTGTCTTTGTTGCACTATCAGTGCACTCATATTTCCCCTCTAATATTCATCTGATTCTTCTTCTAGGACTGCTCATTGGCTAGTATAAAATCCTCATCTTTCTATACAGTCAGGCTTTCTAAATATTCCTCATCCTCTGTGATATAAATAGGAAAACCATCTACTATAAAAAAGTGATTATCCTCTCCTATTGGATTCTCATCATCCTCTAACTCTGAGCCATGCACATAATTCTTTTGTAGAGGTGTTTTTACTTGCTGTTGTTCTGATTGATCTTGTGCTCTTTGCTCTCGTTGTTTACTCCTGAACTGTGGCTGTTGCTGACGATGGAAATTTGGATTTCTGATTGTCATCTCTGGCTTATCTGCAATGGTGAATCTATAAAACATTTTCTCAATTTTACGAAGAAAATGATCCAAGGAAGAAGCTTCTTCCTTTATGGTCACTTTTTTCTTGGTCTTTGTCCTAGCTCTCGTAGCTAGCAAATTTGCCTCCACACTCACTGCAATTTTCTGCATATCCTCCATTGTAGCAGGATCTCATTCTCTCAATTGGTATTCCATGTCGGGATCAAAACTATCGGGGAATTTTATCAAAGACAACCCCATCGGTTGCTTGATATTAGTTGGAATGGCATTATAGATAGTATTGAATCTTACGCAGTAATTCTGAACACTTTCACCACCATTCCTCTTTATATTTTCATATTCGAAAAGAATTTGTAGTGGATTTTTCTTTACCTCCCAATGATCCGAAAATTGTTTGTGAAGAACCAGTAATGTATTGATAGTCCCTGTAGGTAGTGCTCTGAACCACTTTCAAACCTCATCTCAAAACTTTGCACAAATACTCGCATGGTCACATTCTCTTCATCTATCCCATGAAGATCAAAGAAGTTGTTCATCCTGTCAACATGCTGCTGCACTATGATACCTTGAGTAGCATCAAACAATGGTATCTTACTTTCGTAATTAGCAGGCATAACATCCAATTTTTGTGGCAAAACGAGAGGTGCATATCTGACTGCCATTACTCGAGGTGGATTGGAAACTAGCCTTAGAGAAGTAGGAGGATTTATAACAACAATGACAGTCAATGCGATGGGTGTATGAGGTGTCGAAGGAGGAGAAGAGATGATAGATGTTTGAGGTGTTGAAGGAGGAGAAGAGATGGAAGATCTCTAATCAGATATGCTAGGTTGCATGGGAAGGGTGGGGATAAACTGAGGTTGAGGATGAACTTTATAACTAGACAAGATAGCAGATGAACCAAGAGTAGCAGATGCATATTCTAGGAGCTCGGGAATATTGGTAGCCACAATAGATGTTTGAAGTGAATTCAAAATATAAGCATCAACTGATCTATCCGCTCTTTCAGTTTCAAGGTATTGGACAAATTGCGGATTTAAAACAGTATCACCAATCACACTTTCAGATTTAGCTTCAAACAAAGATAGATCAAAGTGGTCATCAAAAGGGAGATCTTCAAGATATTGAAATACGACTGGGCATGAATGAGATCTGAAAACAATTCTTGGACTTAAAGAACTTTCTTGCGTGAGTATTCTTGGAATGAGATTTGGATTTTCAAACACGGGAGGAGGATCAGGATCAGGATTGGCCCTGGTGTATCTTTTGGAAGCCAATGCGTTGATTTTTTCCCAAAATTCTAATGGACATTACAATATTTTTAGCCAAATGAATTCTAAACCTATCATCCAAAAGTATACAATTGTTTTAAAAGTACTAGGGTAATATTTTTTAGTTCTTCCCCAGTATGGTCGCCACTATGTTAGTTCCTAAATCTACCTCAAACTGAAGGAAGGGAGGTCTAGGGTAACATAAAACCATGCTTAACCTGGTAGCTAGCCCTACCAACTCAAGAGAGGGCTCTCTCCTTGTCAATCTCAATTAGGATATTGGAAATTAGGGCTTGAGATGACCAAAAATGAATGTTGATTTGAGGCTAGGTATAGTAGATTAGGGCTTCTGGTTTGATTTTAGGTTTTGGTCGAAACAACAAGAGAAAGGATGATTTGGATTATGGCATCAATGTTAGTTTCTGCCAGCAAACCTGGGGCAAAGTATGGGCCATGTTCAGCCAAGTGAAGATTGTAAATGTGAGAAGTATAAGGGAGAAAGCCTGATACCCTGCAGGCATCAAACAAAGGATGGATTTGCAGCAGCAACGTTAGATGAAAGAGAATAACGAGGTTTCTCAATAGAGCATCTAACAATAGATGAATTCTGCAAAAACTACCATTACAACTAATAACAAAATCATCATGAAAGGAGCATCATTATGGATGAATTCCTAACATATCACTTAGATAATGTTGAAACAAAGGAGAAAAACGTAATGTGTAAATGAATTACATGAGAAAAAACATAATGAACATTTAAGCACCGTGATGAATCCCAGGCATAAAGGGCAAAAAAATGCTTTATTATGATATTCATTAAAAATTTACACAGTCCAAATGCTTCTTTGCTACCAAACTCCAACCTCTACACTATGAAATTAATAAAATATATACATTTTCTAATCCTTGTACTAAGGGAATTGAGCTCAACCATTTTCTTCAAAATAGAATCAGTTACATTAAAATTTTACTGAATTTCTGAAAACAGGTGTTGAAGATGAACTTGTGTCTCCTAAACCATAGCACCTATTACAAAAATGAAAGAGTTTTTTGTAGATAAGGTCATGTTGGAGAAAAATGTCTCTCAAATTTTGGAAATTCATTTCCAATTGCTCATAATCTATGCCACAAAATCATCTCTAAAACAGAAGTTCATTAAAAAATTACATCTGTGAAAATGAGTTGTAAAGATCTAGTCACATATCCCAAATCGTGACACCTGTGAATAAACAGAAAGAGGTTTTTGTTATATGGCTCATGGAAAACAAAAGCCTCCTTGGGTTTTGCTAAATTAATTTCCATATATTGTAAAATGGCATCGTACTAAATGACTAAAACAATAAAATAAATGAAAATTTTGATTTTCTTTAATGCAGGCTCCAAATATCACTACATATCTCCCACATAGTAGCACATGCGCATAAACTGAAGGAGTTTTTTGTTATTTAGTACTTGGTGGACTAAAACCTCTTTAAATTTTGTAAAATTCCTTTCCAAACTAATTTTGTGGTAAATTTGTTCCTGTGTGCAGCAACTGACCTCAAAACATGCATAACCAAGAATCAATCATTCATTTTCATCATATCTTATGATCTAGAAACCAGTTATAGGAGTGTGATATACCATTGGAAATATTTTTCCGAGCTTCTTCTAATGGACACATTTGTGACATGTTTTGTGCTGAATATCATTTTCAAAGCATCTAAACAAACCGAACCTAGTAAGAGATCATGTTGATCCATGGTGACAGGTTGCGAAGATTGGAACTAACAGACGAGACAAGTAAGGCTCTCAATTTCAATTGCTTCCTTTTCCCTTGCCTTTATAAGAGTAGTGCGATACCTCCTTCCTGTTTCTTTGGAGTCGTTAGCTGATTTGTCATCTACAATGACTCCAATAGTGTGCAGGTATTGCACCACAACAATTGCCTCTTGGAAATTTTCCAATAGTGTTGGTTTTGTAGCTTTCTTGATGAACTACGTAATGTTGGTTGGTAGTGCAAACATGTAGTAGTCAGTAGTGATGGAGTTGTGAGTTTTGGTGTTTGTTGTGAACTTGTTCAAGATATGGTTAAACCTCTAGTTGAAATATTTGACTTTTTATTTCTTCTCCATCTTCAGACTACCCAACTATTTTAGTAACATGGTGGGGGTTTTGTCTTCATAAAATTTCTCAAGGAAAATTCACTTGAACACCCCACAATTCTGAATGGATTTCATAGGAAGGTTGTTCTACCATAGAACTTATTTTCCATCCAAGGTACATGGAAACAGTCTACATGCAACGTCATCATAATGTACCTTGAGTGTATGCAGATCTAGGTAGAATGTGTCTAAGTGATATTCCGCCTTCAATGTCTTGTCATGGTCCTACTTTGTTAACATCTTCTTTATGTATCTTGGCATCTTGTACAAGGCCTACGGGAGTGCTAATGGGCCCTGGGTCATCCATTCCATATTTTGGTCAGCTATGTTTTCCTCCTCTTTGTCCCCCTCTTCTTCTTATGAATATGATGGTTCAACCTCTGAATCTATTGGATCATCTCCTCCTCTACCTCCTTTTCTACTTTCCTCTCTGCCTCCTATATTGGAACCTAAGCCCAAGAGTAAAACATTATGTTTTTCTCCCTCTCAAAAGGATGGAGGTTCCTCTTCATTTTCAACAGCTTCTGCCAACTCTTCAAGAGTGGAGAGGATTTATTCTTCTACATATGAGACTACCACTCCCATGGGAGTAGTATTTTGCTTCTTCTGTGAATAGGTAACAATGTGCACTCCTAGAATCAGTCCAACAACTTTAGAAAATTTACGGGTGATGGGACATATAGCGTGGATGCACTAGTACAAGATTTCTTGTTTGGTTCTGGGAGGTGAGGAATAATCAACTTCAGAGTTGCACATATAGGAGAGGGAGTGCGTGTTACTGTCTTGACCAAATGATATATGAGTGGGGTTGGTAGGACATTCTACCATGAACTGTTGGTTTCCCTCCTCCTAGCACCAAAAATGTTGATAGTTCCAGACCCACCAATATTCAAGGGATCTCCCGAGTACGAAGTCCCAAGTATACCTTACATCATTTGGTGTAGGAGTCCCATTCGGTACAATGAATCAGTTGCCATTATCTTGGATATTTACCTTAGCTCTTTCTTTTCAGCACATGAGAGTGTTATTCTTGTATCTTCAAAAAGCGAGGTGAGTATGCACAGTGAGTATGTAATATAACTTGTGTTTGAGTTCTCTTACTGTAAAGGGAGAGAGTGAAGTGATCCTCTAGATGAGAGGTAATAGTACCACCCAGGAAGAGACACATGCAATACAACAAGTGTTTGTCCAACATTTAGCAAAGTATTCGACAATGGATGTGGTAGTCATTAAAACCAAACTACAAGGAAAACACCTACACCATCTAACAAAGTAGTCCACATGAAGGTGACAATCGTTATAACGAGTAAAAAATAATGGTATGTCTAATGTCCTCTAAAGTAGTCCACATGAATGAGACAACAGTGATAAACAATACAAAACATTCTCAACAATGTAAGTACCAAAATAACCAAAGTAGTTCGACTATCTTAGTAGAGGTTAAGAAAACATGCATTAAAACTGTTTTAAGAGTAGTCTTACAAACATCTAGATACACATGCGTGAAAACGTGTTGGTATTAAAAGGATTTTGAATTAAGAAAAAGTCCCAAGACACATCTATACACCATACATCACTATTCCCAGTAGTGGGACATTGGAGCCACTCCTCGGTCCTCAAATAATATACTATAGACTCTAGGTAATGTGGGAGGAGCCAAGGTTAAAAGTCCTTGCTCATACAATGTGAGGAGTATATATAGGAAAGGGAGATGCTTGACCATTGTGACTCTTCGAATACCCTGGTGACTGTGAAAATTCCCATGAGTTTTCAATTGACATGACTCTTCATATTCTTGTGTTCCTCCATTCGAATTCACTTTACATTACATTCAGTTACAATGAATATGATCCACAGTGGTGATGTGGCCAAGAAAGATCATGACATACCTAAACATGACACTGTTGATGTGTATTGGCTAATTGTGGTGTCCATGTCAAGATGTTGTGCTACTGAGTGATGGATGTACTCTCTACGTGCTTTGTCTTCTCCTCCACATTGCATAGTGTTGCAGGGTATTTGATGGTCTTGGTCGTTCTTAATTGTTCCATGCATGTCTTCCTCTCTCTTGTTGCTTAGTGTGCTTGGTACATCTCTTTAGTTGTAAGAAATTCTTCTAGCATGTGCACTCATTCTTCATCTCATTCATTGTCTCTTCATGATCTATCAATGTACCTATTCTTGCAATTCACTCATTATGGAATGACATCAAATCCAAAACCTCCAAGTCTAGCATGATGCATTTTTCTCATGTTCTGATTGACAGGGAGGGAGGACAACTCACTGGGACAACGTAGATTGCAGCTCAGGCTGGAATGAGGAACTCTAGGAGGACAACCTACAATGTTAGGACAAAATGCATAGTGACCACTAGCGACATAATTACACAATTAAGGACACCAGTGGTAGCTGCAAGGTGGGACCCTCAGGGGGAATTTCTATGGATTTCATGATAGGGATGTAGGGGATGTGGTGGGAAGTTTTATGCGGTTTTAAAGAGAAAGGTATGACTAGGCTGTAGGGGACCTCCTGGACAATTCTACGCAGTTTTTTAGACCAATGCATGACTGGGCTGCAAGGGTCCTGTGGAGCATGATTGTGCAGTTTTGGAGGACAGTGTAGGATAAACAATAGGAGGACTACTAGACATGTATGTGTAGTTTATAAAGGAAGTGGAAAGAAAGGTAGTAGGAGGACCACTGGGCATGCCTGTGCAATTTTTGGAAGTAGTGGAGGAAAAGGCAACAAAGATCGAGTTGGGCATATCTTCATAATCTTGGAGAGCAGTACAGAGGAAGGAAGCAGAGGGAGAACTGGGCATGTCTGTGAAGTTTTGGAGAACAGTGTAGAATAAGGAAACATAGGGTCAAATGGGCATGTTTGTGTAATTTTTGAGAACGATGCAGACCCAGATCTTAGTGTAGTGCAGGGTTCTGACCGACAAAAGGAGGTTTGATGACTATGCTTGAGAAATGTGCAGTTTAGTTTGGACATGGAGGAAATTTTTGATAGTTTGGAGAGGTAGGTAGGTTGCCCAATTCTTCGATTGCACAACGCAGCTGACCTAGAGGAAATCCTCAAGAACTACAAAGTTCGGGGCAATAGAGTAGGGTCACTGAGGTTTGAGACTACGTAGTGTAGCTCAGTTGGGGTCTAGTGGAAGAGGGTTGTTTGGTCAGAAAATTTTTCAGGAAAATGGTTATGTTGAAAGAAAGTGAACTTGTGCAAACTTGACATTTTGATAACATGCTTAGCATACTTGAATGATGAGACAACATAGACCACCAGGACAACAAGAAAAGAATGCCCTCAGTAAGATTGTCTTAGCGTTCAGAGTGAAAAGCGCGACACTTGAGGTTGACCTTTAGAGGACCATGATGACATTTGCACGATAGTTATTACAATTTTTTGTGTGCGTATGATGGATGTTTACATAGTGAATAAAACCCAAACACACAAACAAAAATATTCAAACTCACTAGAATAAGATCACAAGCATGACAAAGCAATGAATATGCCAAAATATGACCATTGGTCAAACAAGGAAATGGGAAAAGGACTTCACAAGATCTCATGGGGTGAGCTTGAGCATTAGCAACCATCAAAGGAAATATGAAGGAAGGCTCTGAATTTTTGGATGAAAGCCAAAATTTTAGAGGGTGTTGTAGCCACTAGAACACCTTCCTCCTTACCTTCTAGTTGGTATGGTTCTTGCTCTTCAACAATTATCCTTTTTTCTTCCTCCGTCATTGCACCTTGCTTCTATTATTCTTCCCACTTGTACTTGTTTTCTCATTCTCTCCTCCTCAAATCCTATTCTTCCTTCAACTTTTTCTTTGTCTCCTGAAACTTGAGCTCTACTTCCTGCAACCTCTGCTTTTATCTCTTCCTACACTCTTCTCTCTATATCCTCGACTTCTTTTTTACTTACCCTACCAAAGCTTCTTTCATGAGAATCGGATCTGATTTCATTTTGTAGCTTTGTTCTCCCTCTGGACTCTCAACAATATTCTTCTTTCCCTTGTCCTACATGAGATTGATACCTTCTGCAGCTATTGGTATAGGAGTTGCTGTCATCTGTGGAGCATCCTCTGAAATCTCTACCGAGATGATTGGATCATGGAGTCTAGAGACATTAACATTTCCTCCATGGATCTTGCTTTGGGCAATGGAATGCCTCGTTGAGCCATGAAAAGTAAACTAGCCCACAGTGGTATTTAAAAATATTGCAAGGATCATATGGATTAACGTCCCGAGTACTGAATTTAAATCTCACTATCTCCTTTGCCTCAACATCTGTGAATTTCAGGTTCTTTATCTTGTATAATCTAATCTCCAAACGAAGAGTGGGCCATGGTGATTTCTTCTTCCTATGTAGCAGTACTGATAACGCTATGTCAAGATGGTATGATACTTCTTGCATGACAAGTTTGTTAGTGGACTACCTTTATAAAACATGCGGAGGCTTCTCTCAACCAAAGACTCTAATGAAGGTGCCACCTGTTGACGCATACCAATCTATGATGTCAGCTATTGCCTTCATTTCTTCTCATGACATGCAAGGTGGATCTTCTTCAAGGATAATCTTATAAAGTGGGATGATGAAATGGTTACTTAGCCGTGCCATTACTCCTTGATAACTGCATTCCAAAATCTACTTGCAATATATGTGCACAACAGTTTCTCCTTGTATCCATGTTGAGTTCATGCTATGGAACTTTTTTTGTGCACATATTGCATCCAGTAAGTATGCAGACATATAGAACCTTACTTTCTCATCCTTGGCAGGATTCCGATCCTATGCTACATGGGCCTTCAATAGTCAAGGTAACATATCTGGCCAGTTGAACGACTTCCCATCGTTCACCACTTCATCCAATAAGACTGACCACCCTTTAGGAAATGTTTCCATGCACTCTTGACGATGGATCCTACAATCGAAGATAGCCAAGATTTGGTAGGCCTTCTTGAGGGACTTTGTCTTGTTCACGTGGGTGGGCGTCTGCTAAGAGTTTGATGGCTCTTCCATCCAATCTTTGACAATGTCTCTTGTGTTCACATGGTTGTGGGTGGCATAGAAACGTGATTCCATGCACTCTACTAGCTCGAGTAAGTGATACATTCACTAATAGTCTTCTTCCCGAAAGGTGACAAGCTTCTGCCCACTAGCACTGCTGAATGTGATGGTATTGTCATCAATGCATGAGATAATCCAACTGATGAGATCTACACATGGGTAGGATGGATAACTGCATGTAACCTTGTATAATCCTGACTACTAGATGATGAAATACACCTGTTAGTCCTCTAAGTCTACCTCAATGTCCTTTTCAAAGGAATATTTAACGTGCTTCCATGTTAGTGATGATCCCTTTTCTATACATAGTTGAGTATTTGCATACACTGGAAAATATACTAACGTTTTATCAAATACTTCCCTAGTAATTCTCTGAGTGGCTTCTTTTGAAGCAGCTCTCTTAGGTTCCATTATAACAATGACTACTCGAGAGGTGCTCAACAACTGTTGTACCTATGGGACAAAAAAGGCACTCATGGAAAGAAAATATCATTGTTAATTAAGTCTACTTTGAAGGCAAGTTCAAGAAGAAAACTGGGCATCTAATGGGGAGGATTGCACAATTCTCATCGGGAATTGGGACTCGCTACCTATGGGAACCATGCAATGCTTAGTACCATTAGCCAAGGTCAAAGCTTATGGGTTGAAACTATGCAATGAATAGCTTAGCCTAGGTAGAGGCATGTGAGAGACTGCATATTGTGTAGTCGCAGTGGCCAAGATGATAGGATGGCTCCTAGAACTATGTAGTGTATAGTTGGAGCCAACTTTGACTATGCACTGTGCAATTCCAGAGGCCAATCTTGTGGCTTATGCCTCAGGACTATGTAGTGGTAGCTGAGCAAAGTGAAAATCGACCAAGGGAAATGAAAATCTACCCAAGGGAAGTGTGGAAAATGAAGAGATCTAATAGATAGTATTAATATGCTTGAAGATCTAACTAAGTGAGAGTAAATTCATGTTTATAAAGTGTAGCAACTAATCAAATGGAAGGAAAATGAAGTATGTGAGGAGAGTCGCCGCAATGACAACCATTGGTGCAAAAATAGGAAAACTAATGCGACACTTGGGAAAGGCAATGTAAAAATTTGACCAACACTTTTAAAGGTTAAAACAAATTAAAATTCTAGTAACCATGGAGAGAAATAATTCAAACAACACTCACACAAGCTAAATGAAAAAAAGTGCAAGAAAATCAGGAAAATATGACAAAAGAAAAACTCACCCGGAAAAGCGACGACAATCACACCAAAGGTTCCTTGATCTCCTCGAGAATGCTAGAGCTCCAAGATCAAGTGTGAAAATGAAATTTAAAAGTTTCAATCAAATTTATTTTGGCGAATTATGGTTTATGACGTGCATGTCTAAAATCAATGAAAACAACACTTGGCGGAAGTTTCTAAAAATAGATTAAATGCCTCCTTCGAGATACTAAAAGTAGATACCCATTTTTTAGGGATTTTTTCTTCTTTTGTTCTTTTTCCTCTTTTTCATGGACTACTGGGAAAGAGTTCACAATTCTTGGGAACTAGGTAACTTTCCGGTATAATGCATTGTGCAGTTTCTAAGATTAGTGAGGGTTGCGTAGTTTCTGTTCTCAGTACTGGGATTCCTTCCATGATTGCACAATTCTTGAGCTCAAGGTTCACTTCCAGTTAGGACTGCACAATTCCTATTATTATAACCCCATTTTCCACTCCATTATAGTGAGAGAAACCCAATATCAACTTACCCTATTTGTTTGGCTAAATTCCATCCCCTTTCACCTTTTATTTTACTTATGTGAGATTTATCCCATGATAAGAGGGTGGAATTAGATGATTAAGTTATTTCTCATAATTAATGTGAGAAAATATTATAATTATGAGATGATAATTATTTCATAAATGAGATAATTGAGAAAAACCTCATAATTGTGAAAAAGGTTTCTAAAATTTGTCATTCCCAAGGAGATCAACTTGACCACTTGTGTATGACTTGGCTAGGGGTCAATTATTATAAAATTTTCATAACTTCTCAAGCCCCTAGGTTTCTAGATGCATTTTCCTAGAGGATAGAATGAGACTTTATAATGTCACCAAGAGGAAAGGGGGTTAGAGTGGAAGTATCCAAACTACAACACAAGATCTCTCTCGTATTAGGAGAGAAGACCTTACTACAAGCTTGAGGAGATGATCTCCTTTGATCAAAGATCACTTGTCATCGATGTTTGGTTATGTTTGTGTGCATGATTCGGATTGGGAGTGGTTGAAAGAGATCACTTGATTGGAGTGCAAGGATTCCACATTAGAACCAAAACCCTTCACCAACCTGTGAGGAGGCAAGGTACTTTCTCACACTTTGTAGCATTAGAAATTAATTTGAAACTACATGCATGGTCACCCGGATTGAGGAATGTTATTAGATTTTCTTAGCCATTCTTTTTTTCTATCTTGTGATCTCAATTGGGCATGATATAGTAGAGAAATAGGTCCTTGCATAATTAAATGCAACACCTATCATCAAGGTTGCTTTCCCTCAAGGATTGCATATTTTATGGGCAAGCCTAGAAATATTGTGAGACGAAGTTGGGAGATTGGTTAGTGACTTAGAGGAATCAACTAAGTGAGCAAACACAAGAAAAAATGAAAAGATGAGTCTCAGTCGAAGCATGAATAACTAGATTAGTGTAGGATGAGATCTTATGGAAAAGAAGGGAGGCTCCAAAATCAAATAATAGCCAACATTTTAGAGGGTGATTGTAGCCACTACAACACTTGCAACACACTGGTATAACTCTAGCTCTTCGGATGGACCTTGTATCATGCAAATCAGGTCTATGTATTCCAGAAGTATTGTTCTATTCATTAATTATCATAGCTTCTTCACTTAGCTTGATTTAAAGATATAGTCTTTACCATTCTCTTCATCGTTATCACACATACCAAGCTAAGTCAGAGTGATTTTTTTTATTAGGGATGAGGATTATATAAATTCCCAAGTAAGAGGATTTTTAGAGTCTTGGTTTTCATATCTGGTGTTCCTCTACTACTAGAAGGCTTGGGAAGTATCCTGCAAAAGTCCCTTTAGGAACACAATAATTGCTTCACTGCCAGTGAGCTTGGATAGTACCTAGGAAGAGTTTCTTGGTTCTCCTCTCTATGAAAGAAGCCTTTATATTCATTCACCCTTTATTTCATTTTTATATGTGGAAATAACTGTTCATAGGCACTTATTTTTTCATGAGGTGAAAGAGCAATCCCACCTTATTGATATTAAAAGAGGTTGTACCTTCAGAGAAGGATATTTTTATATACCTATGAAATACTTGTTAAGGTTTTCCTCCTCCTGTCCTTACTCTACTCAACTTAGTTGACAAGGATTAACCAAAAATAGAAGACTAATTAGAGTAGGTTGTACTAGTTAAAAGTGCAAGCATCTTCATTTCACCAGGACTCTCTTCGAAAGGAACGTATTTACCATGAGAGTATCATCGACTAAAAGAAATGCAAGATTCACTTAAAGAGAGGGAATATACAGAGAACCAAGCATTGATAGCAGTACAACTCCCTCTTGGACCTCATCCTGATTTTTTGAGAAGCCAAACACGGTCTCATGCGGAAGCCAACCTATAACTAAATAGAAAACAAAGAAAAGGAAAGAAGTGGAGTGAAAGCAAAACAAGAGTAAAGAAAATAAAAGGACACAAGAAAGAAAATTAAAAATACTCCTAATCCTAACCTAAAGGGAATGCGTGTCAAGAAAGATATACAAGCATACCAACAAATAAGAACGATAAAACAATAATAGCCAAAACTTTCAAAGTTTGAAAGAAACCACAGAAAATTAAAAACCAAAAGCACATGAAAGGCACTTTACAAATGTACCATGGTGTTCAAACACAATGCAATTCAAAGGCATGCAACCACAAACTTTCGAACTTGAAAGATGAGAAAACATGAAGAAATAAGACTTTTTCTTCTTTCTCATAGTGCTCGCTACGTACGACTCCTCCAATGACTGAGTGATAGGATCATCTGACACAGATGGAGGATGCAAAAATTGTAAAATTAATTGATTTTCAATGTGTACAATAGAGCAATGAGGAGGCTATAAAGATTCAACACATTTCTGATCACAAGGGGAATTGACCTCAAGACTACGAGAACCTTAAATAACCATCGGCTTGGGCTGAAGTGCCTCAACATCTTGTGGAGGTTTCAATTAATCAAAATATGGATCATCGAAGACTTGTGGCTTAGAAAGATCAATAGTGGAAGAATCAGAATCATGGTCAAGTGAATCAATGAAGAGATCACAACAACCATGATTAGAAAGTTCAAGATAAAAAATGGAGGCATCCTCATGATTTGATGAATCATAAAGATGGGATGATGGAGAATGAAAAATTTCAACCTATGTTCTCAGAAATATAAGATGGAGTTTCGGAGGATCAGGAGGAAAATATTTGTCCTCTCCGCATTCAAATGAAATACTCGCGTTCCACGATTTCCATGAATGATCGAAAGTAGTAACATCAAAAACTGAATTTTCACAAGATTGAGTAGGAATGAGAGAATCATTGAAAATGTCAGGATAATGTGGGAGAGGTGCAAATAGAAAGAGGTCATCCTTCAGTGTAAAGTCTTGTTCAGACTCCCACAAATACTCATCTAAAATGATACTGCAGGTTGGCTTATCAACAACATCCCCATCTAGAAGTTGATCCTCATGAACATAAAAAGAGAGATACAAAATAGGTGAACACAAAAAAACAATTTCTGGAGGATCAGAATGACCAAAGGATTGAGGATGAGGAAATAAAACTTCATCACAACCATCAGACTCCTAGTCGAAACCTCTATTTAAATTCTGAGTATGTGAGGTGGCAAAATATGATGGTAGATCAACGGATGAATTCTCAGCTTCTCCTACCTCAACCTATGGAACTAGAGTTGTTTGATGAGAAGAGGATAGAGGGTTACATGGAACAACAACCTTTTCCTTTGTAGATTTAGAGGCTCTAACACCGAGGTATGTTCAGAGAGGTTCAAACGATTCTAACTCATGCAGTTTTTTTTAAATGTGAACAAGATAGTGGAATATTTTTGTCACAAACTGGCAATAAAATTCATCTTTCAGGAATTCAAAATACAAATGCATAAAACTATTTTGAAAATGATGGAGTGATTCATCAGGTGATTTTTTCAATTCTAAAATTTTCTTGCACATATGTTTACAGTCCTACATGCCAAAGGAATGACACAGTTTTGTGACAAGATGTTTAAAAGAGACCCCAGCCAACACTACTCTCCAGAAATGTGTGGAGCAGTCCCGATTCCCTCCATTCAGAAACTTCATAGAGGTGTCCTCCCATGAGCCCCATCTTGTAGTAGTTTAATGTGCCCAAAAAATGTGCAGGTGTTGTCCAAGTTGTCCCGATGGTCTTTCGTGAAGAAATTTCATAGATGGGCCTCCCATGGCCTCATCACGACAATAGTCTCTTCTTGTTTAAACTACATCAATCCATCGCCCAAAAGGTGACATGTTGAGATCACTCCCAAGGAGTTGAGGAGAAGGACCAAGACACCAAGTAATGAAAAATATCAGGAGCGCATGCAGACTCCATCAGATGCATGATCATCTTGAGGGTAAGTATGGTAAGTAAAGAACACCTTTCGAAGTACACCTCTTAGTTACTTTGGAGGATTTCATTTCATTGTCATATCATCCTATCCTTAGTGACATGCATGTGCACAAACACAAAAAATTCATCACACGTGTTTCCTCTACATGTCTTGCGTTCTTTTCGCTCATTTGACCAACTATTGTCTTCAACATGTTGATTGCAATGCCCTGCTTGTGACATTGTTCTGGTGATGTTAAAGGTTTGTGTTGAGTTTTGTTCGCTATGAAAACATCTATCGCACTCACACACGATATTGTAAGCACTGTCACGCAAGTATCGTAATGATTTTTCGACGATCTATTCGAAGTGTCGCACTTGTCTCTTTCACAGTTAGACAATCTCATAGTCAGTCACACTCAGCATATGTTGTCTTGTTGGTTTTAGGTGTCTTGTCATCGAGTGATGTTGGGTGTGTGTTTGTAAGGTCATGTATGCACAATTTCACTCAATCACACACTTAGTCATTTTGATGAAACTCTATTGACCAGACCACCCTCCAATAGTCGCACCTCCATTGAGTTGATTGCGCAGTCTCAACCCTCAGTGATCAAGTTCTGCTGCCTAGAATTGCGCAGATCTTGAGGATGCCTCTCAGGAGGTCTGTACTACACAACCATGGAATCAACTCCAATGAATTTCACCCAAAAAAGTGTAGAATATTCTTAGCAATCCATCTCAATATGCACTACCCGCAAGAAAAGCTATCAAGCTTCCCTCTTTTCAACCAGAGAGTTTGGCCGAGAAGTGACCCTAGGCTTCACTCCTCCAAAATATTGCGAAGAAGTTGCCAGCATGCATGCCTCCACTAACTGAAGAAATTGTGTAGAGATGAAGGAAAGGCACCTCTTTCCTGTCACTGCACTGTCCTCAAAATTTATGTAGTTATGTCAGCTATTCACCCTGTCATCTAGCTTGTTGCTCCTCTTGAAAACTTTGCAGTTTTCTTGGGCTGTCCTTCAGCTACTAGACACCTCGCTTAGGTCAAAAAATCTGCAGGTATGACTTCAGGTCATCCTCCTAATTATACACAGTTTTGGCTAGCAGGTTCCCATAGCCCGCTCCCAGCCTCCCTAGAGAATCTACGCAGTTTTCACTACAAGTGTTCTCCCTACTGCCTACATTGCCTCCCTGGAAAATTTGCATAGTCTTTCCCTCCAGCCAAACTAGATCCCGCAAATGGTGACTGTTGTTTCAAATTGGTCAACTCAACTTCCCATTGACCTTTGTGCAATTTTCATTGTCATTTCCCTTGTGACCGCATTCTGGATTGAAACGTGCTCTGCATAGTTCCAAAGCCTTGTCCTCTCTCCTAGTCACCTGCACTTGAAAGAGCAAGGATATGTATCATGGTAGATTAGGATATTTATGTATTTGATGTTGTCTCATCATGAGTGATTGCAGATGAAGGTACATGGATGAGACATTACATGATGACAAACAGGATGAAAAAGGAATACATACTAGGAGACTTGTTTACGAAGGGGCAAACACATGGAGCATGCCAAGTAAAATCGAAGTAGAGACATGCACGTGCAACAAAAAGTGAACAAAAATACCATTGAAGACCTCGCACACCTTTCCATGCAATGGTGAAGCTATGATACACCAAGAGCACACTCATCACTCAGCAACACTGCAGCTTGATATGGACACGACCAGCAACATGAACATACCAACACTATCATGTCAAGTCATCTCAACCACATTACTACTGCAAGCCATATTGTTCTAATTAATGCAATGTAATGTGGAAGTCCAAGAGACTGACATGTAAATTTGAAGAGTCATGTAAGTCAAACAGTCATGAGGGAAGTCTATAAAAGACTTTTTCACCTTGGCTCCTCCCAAATAGCCTTGAGTATCTGTAATGTTTTCTCTGAGGAGCGAGTTGTGGATCCAACACCCTGATATCGGGGTTAGTGATGTAATGATGTACGAATGTGTCTTGGAACTTTTTCTTCATTTAGAATCATGTTAACAAGCCAACACATTTTCACTCATGTATTGTATTCGTTGGTAAGGCTATTCTTTGGACGCTTGTAATGTATTTTTCTTTACCTTGTATTGAGACAGTTAAACTACTTCGGTTGGTTTATTACATATGTTGTTGGAAATGTGTTGTATCAGTTTTTAATGTTGTATTTCCCATGTGTACTATTCCACCAGAAACTCGATAGATTAATTCTCATACACTTGTTATAACAACCATCACACTCATGTGGACTTTTCCGCTCGGTGTTGTTCATGTTATCTTCTCATCTTGTGTTTTATGACTACTGCATTCGAGTGGATTACTCCAGCCGAAGTGGCACATGTCTTTTTGTGTTGTGTGTTTCAAAAATAGTTTGAACTATTCCATTTTGACATGAGATTCACTCCCACCGTCTCCCTCTACAGTGAAGTAATTTTGATACAAGCGACACTAAGCACTCACCAGGCACACGAACATTGTTGTTCGAAGACTAAGAAAAGCACTCTCATGTGCTAACAAGCAAGAGCTAAGGCATATTTTTAATATAATAGAAATTGGGCCATCATAACAGATGGGACTCCTACACCAAATGGTGTGAGGCTAGTTGGGACCTTATACCAGGGAGTTCCTTTGAATGTTGGTGGGTCTAGCACCATCAACATTTCTAGCGCTAGAAGGAGGGCTAGATGACAAGTTATTTCTTGACATCCTTTTTTGAATATTTTCACATCTATCATGGATATTTTTGTATTTAACCCTCCATGATGTTTGTCCAATGCACATTCCTTTGAAGTCACAAAGTATTTTTTTTATGACTTATTCAAACTCGCATATGATGGTGAAGGCAAAGTGGCCTGGCCTGAGCACTTACATGACTTACTTTAATTCTTGGGGAGTGAGGAATATTTTGATGAAGTAGAAGTCAACATCCTTCTTTCATACAAACTTTGCAGATACTCGAAACATTGGTTTCACAATCTCCCTCGTAATTACGTGCACTCACTTAAGCAGCTCAGTGATCTAATCGAATTTGTTTTCCACCATTTTGATCCTAAAGCTCCTGAAAAGAAAATTTTAAAGCAATGGAAGGCCCCACATGAATTGCCTATGGAGGTTTATGAAGTGCTTCTGTCTACCCATGTTTGAAGCTCCAAAAATTCAGATGAAATTCCAATATCTTATGAACACATTTGAACATTGTTGTCACAAATCAATTTGTCTCGAAGTGAAGAAAAAGTTTAAACCCTACTTGACATACTTTGATGATGGAGCTACATAATCAAAAGGAGACACAGTTGTTGTCACAAGTGACTTTCCACCTTCCCCTCATCAAACAGCTCCACCCACGTGAAGTGATGTGGGATAGTGTGCACATATGTTTTTTCAACTCTCACATCCTCCCACCCTCACTACTCTCAATTTATATGCAAATTTGGTTGGGAAGCCCATCGATTTTCATATGCACTTGGTACCTAAAACTTCATCCCCATATTCTGCTAATCCTCCATATTGTGATGTCTTGTGTTTTTCTATTCTAGATTCCATAGTTGTTTTGAACAAGGATTGAGCTATCGATAGAGTTGATGTTGCGCAACCAAATTGCACCATCATTCATGATGAGTGTGTGTGGAAATCTAAATATCGACCCACGATAAACGATGACCACCTTCTGTCCGAGCCTCCTCTGATTTTTCCTAACATATCTACTGATTCTTCTATCTCTGATTTTCCTTGTGTAAATCCATCTACGGATGCATCTACTCTTGATCATCCGCAGAACACACCCACAACAGAGAGGAAAAATCTTTCATTGGGAATCCACTTGACATTTCATCTATTTTTGCCAGAAACATAGAGGATGAACATTCTTGCCTCTCATCTACTTTTTCCTCTCTCCCGGACACTTGTTCCTGAAAGTGAAAGATGATGCTTCATGGTAGATTATGAGATATCTGGACTTCATGACATCTTGTCATGAGTGATTGCAGATATAGGTACATGGATGAGACATCACACAATGACTAATGGGGTGAACAAGGAGCGCATTCTAGGAGAATTGTTCACAAATGGAAGAGCACATGGAGCATGCTGATCCAAATGGATCCTAGAATACTCTTTAAGTCTTCAAAATATCTTAAAAATTCTTAAAAGATCAAAACCATCGCATAAGGGGAACCCTCAAAGAGGTGGAAAAACACTATCTAGAAGCGAAAACATAGAGAAAATAGTGAAAACATAGAGTAGTGGAGGCTTGAAGAATGAATGCATAGTAGCTGTTAGATCTGGCCGATAAATGGTCTAGATATAATTGGTGAATTACAATCGGCAGTGGAAATCGGCGAATATCAGTGGAAACTATACAAGTCTTGCGATAGTGATCGACAAGGTCAACGAGGACCATCGATCAAGCACGTAGATCGATGGCCCACGTTTCATCGTAGGATCGCTATAAGAAAATACAAAGAGCACTTACAACAGCCCGGGGCATGAGCAACATGCGATTGCGACTAATCACATCGTGATATCAAATGGGAGCAACACCATGGAGTGGGACTTATACACATGTATATGTGTGATGTGATTAGCTAGACCTAATGGTTATATAAACATTATTGCATAAGATTTGAGATCTGTAGGAAGGGCATTTTAATGTATCTTCTCATGTTTCATTTATTAAACGAAATGCGAAGGATAAAGTGTCAATGCGATAAAATGGACCCAAAAGGGATCGTGAATGGAAATATATATTATTTCAAGTCTAGAGGGAGAATGTTTTACATTATTTTCATAGTTTTAATGTATTTTTAATACAAAGGGAAATCGCGATATAAGCGGGATTTCTGGCGGGCCAAAGGTAGTAAATGGTTTGGGCTGGGCTTCGCCCGATCCCATATAGTGGCTACCATGTGTCCAAGCAGAGGAGAGAGAAAACCACCCTCATCAGGCGGTTAAACCTCATATGAAAGAGCCACCCAAAATGAACCATGACCGTTGGATCTAGATATCCCAAATCAACGGTGGAGATACTATATCGACTTATAGGTGGACCTGATAGGAGAATATAATGAATTTGAGGACTTTTGAAGTTTGATAAACAATGGCTTTGGTGGAATTTCATAGTTTTGCAGCATTTCTCTATGTAAACAGAAAACGATCGTTTTTGGCATTTTCAAAGATTTCAAAGGCCCGATGACCTATCCCGTTACAGTATATGTGTCCACCATCCCTCGAAGTGTTTAGCAATGATTGCTAACACTTAGAAAGGGATATGAGCAGACAAAGGCCGGGGAGATAGAAAGCCAAGAAGCTAAAATGAATGGGCAACGCAAATTAGATTTAAAGCCACAAAAAAAGAGCAAGCAGAGGCAAGCAATATTGCAGGCAGTACCAAGACAGAGAGCAAAGATAGAGACAGAGAGTGATTGAGAGAGTCTGTGTACTCAAAGAAGCTTGAGAGGTTCAAGAAAACTCTTGCTATTGTATCTATTGTGTGTTGAGACTCAAGTTGAGCTCACACTATTGTAAAACTCTGTTCTAAAGACATCATAAAGAGGTCACCACTGAAGGCTGGACCAGGAGATGTAGCCCAAGAGTGTTGGATGAACTCCATATTAAATTTGTTGTGTTTATGTGTGTTAGTCTATTATGCTTCTTTACTGCTTCATTGTTTGTGTATTTCACAATCTTATCAATCCATTGCATAAAATAACATAGGCACATCCATGCACATAAGTTTGTAATACCTTAATAAATGTCTTAGATCTCATTATCAGATCAAGTGGTATCAGAGCTTTAGGTTGCCAAGGTTAGACAATCTTGTGCTGGATTGGTGAATGATAACTAGGTCAAAGCTCAAATTAGGAGAAGGAGAATTTGTTGAAGCTAACCCAGAAATAGGAATATTTTATCCTATGAGGGAAATGGTAGAAGAAAATCCCTTGGAATTAGACTCTTAGTTCATGGGCAGTTTCATGACCATGAGAGCCATGGTATAACAGATGTATCGAGAATTTAAGAAAGGTTGAAGTGAAGAAACTTAAACCTCCAAACAAGATAAAGGAACAGAAGAATCTCTTCTAGATGGCCATTCTGAAGGCAAAGGGAAAGGAAAAGAGGCTCCTCTATCCACACCTCCTAATAGCCCTAAAAATAAAAAGAAGAAAACATCTTTGATTAAGTTAGATGTTAAATTTTATTTTCCAATATATGATGGAGAATTAAATGCAGAGAAGCTAGATAATTGAATTAGATAAATTGATGTGTATTGCGAGGTGCAGAATATTAATTCAGACAGGAGTAAAATTCAGCTGGCTAGCCAATGCCTTGGAGGAACTGCCTTATTCTGGTGGGAAGGTAGGACACAAGCTGACTTGAAGAAGCATGGTAAAATTCTTTTTGTTTGGAGTGAATTTGCTTCTGCCATTAAAAAACAGTTCTGTCCACTAGCTTATATGGAACAAGCTATGATGAGTTGTCAAACTCTTTGCCAATTAAAGGGGCAAAGTGTACAAATCTATACCCAAGAATTTAGAAAAAGATCTTTAATTCTAGGCATTTCTTTAGACTCGCTTGAAACTTTATTGAAGTATATAGGTGGTCTACACAGCTATTTGAGGCACACCATTCTCATGTTTAACCCTACTAGAGTAGATGAGGTATCTGTTCAAGCTACACATCTAGAGGCTAGAGGCAAGAATATGAACCCAGAGATTGGGGGATCATGAAAAACCACTACAAGCAAGAACAAGGAAAGGAGGAAGTAAAAATGGAAAGTGTTAACACCCAGGTTGTTCTCTTTGACTCCTAAGAGAATACGGCCGGGGTAACCACTAACCAATCTTTGGGCTACAGCTTCTAGCCTAGCTGCAGTCAGAGAGGGCTCTCTCTATAAAGTTTTGTCACTGCTTTCAGTGAAGGTTTTAGGCTAGTTATGGAGAGAATATTTTGGTTGTTTTTGTGTTTGGTTGGGAGGATGCTTCTGATTTCCTTAAAGTATATCTGCAGGTGAGATTAATCCATTGGGCAATGGGGTCTTGGACTGTTTCCCTTGCGGTCTTTGATTTTGGTGAGGGATAGCTACAGGGCCTGTGTGTATTCCATGAAACAAAATGCAAATAGTGGGAGTGAGGTGAAAACAACCAGCAAAGAGCAATTAAGATTTCTTTACTTAAGCTGAATATTGCAAAAGAGGCTTGTTATTTAGGAGCAATTGCTTGAATTCCTAAAACAACAACGCACTGTGATGACATAGTATTAAAGGTAGCAGTGAAGAATTACTCTTTAAATACTCTATCAGAACAAAACATATAAGATAGTTTAGATTGAGTTTAGGGTAGCCAATGACCAAATCCTGAGACTATTCTTTCTCCTTACTATCTAGATTTTCAAGTGTACAGAAAAACATGGAAAACATATGAAATAACAATGATCACAGGTGAAATAAAGAGCCATGAGGAAAACTTATTGAGCTATGAGATACACAGGAATCCTGCAACTTTGAGCCACACACCATCAGGAGATCAAGAGACGAACATCTTTGAAGAAATCCCACTGTCTTTTGTATTAAGTGTCTGAGAGTTTACAATATCAGAATAACAGAGAAGATATCGAGAGATTTCTTACATCCGGAGTCCAACCCCTCTAAACAAACGCGAGGGGGAATATATAGAGGTTACATACAAAAATATCTCAGGAAAGGAGTCATCTGAGAGGAAAATATCTCTTACATTTGTACAGGAAAGTAGATGAGAAGTTATTACAAACATAAATGCCTCTTAAAAGCCTTTAACTGCTGTTAGGACAGATTTTTGACCTTTGGGCACTGCGGAGTCGGCTGTGCGGCTTTATCATAAATATGAAATGAAGTGCTCTGTCACTTTGATCTTTTGTATCTTCTTGGCCCTGCCACCTGTACCTGCTGATGTTGCTGTTGATGTCAAGTACCTGTGCTGAGTTGGCTCAGCGTCTTTATGCTTGCTGTCATGGCTTTGTCCTCTTGTAGATGCAATATGGACTGTATTGCTGAAAAAAGATTTAATTCCTCAGCTTTGGTTCAAAAGTAGCTTTATTAAGTCCTGCCATGTGTCTTGAG
>APFE030916219.1:137416-184640 GCA_000404065.3 Pinus taeda
TCTGAGATCTGATAATCCAGGTCTGCCAAATCCTGCCAGTCTAGCTCTCTCTGAGGAGCATTTAGAGGAGTGACATTAAGGACTTCAGGGGTCTCCATGTTTTATACAAATAATCTCTGAAATGCCGCTTGAAACAGTAGAATTGATGGGAACCAAGTTTGACAGGATTGGTGTACAGTCGAGGATGACAATGCTGGGCCTTTTGGGAAGGGTTTTTAGCAGCAGAAAGACCTCCCTTGTCAGTTTGGGAGTTATGCAGGAGTCCACGGTTGCGCGAACAGGGTAGGTTTTAGCAGGAAATGTAGTCTCTCCGAGGTTTCCACCGATATGTTTCAGCCTAAACGGTCAAATTGGGTACAGTGCAGTTGGTTTATCGGTGAAATTTTCAATTTAATGGCGTTTATGGTGGTTTTTACAAGAAACTTTTAAGAAAAACCAGTTCACAGGAGGACGAGGCTCAAATACCTGTTAAGCAATGGCCTGGACTGAACAATGCAGCTGGGTTTGCGCGCTGGGTGCTTTGAAGTTGGTCGCGTGCTGGCTGATTGAACTGTCGTCGTGTATTGCATGCAGACAGCTTAACAGTATTTTTCCGAAAAATATGAGAAAATTGCGAAAAATGGCGAAAATATGGCTTTTTGGTTTTATTGGCGCGCTTTTTGGATGACGTTAGCATGACGTCATCAAGGGGGCCCGGGTTGGATGACGTCATCATGACGTCATCAGGGTGACGTGGCGGTCAGCGGCAGGTGCACGGGGGCGATGAGGTGGCGGCCAGGTGGGCGAATGAGGGACGAGGCGGGCGGATATGGCGGTGACGTGCACGGCAGCAGGGTGCGGACGTGGGCGGGACAGGTGTCGCAATATCGGAACCGGCCCTGTACGTTGAAGGAGTTGTCAGGCGTTGCTCCGATGCAATTAGGAAGTGACAAGTGTCCTGGCGTGACGCTCGCCTGACGCAAGCGTCTGACAGATATCGGAAGGTATCTGTCAGACACGTAAGGTCTTCCGATATTCATATGGGCCGTCGATCTGGAGGCGCGCGATCCAACGGTTGTCGAGCGCCCAACTTGCGCGAACTGTAACTCCTCCTTTCGTTAACTTGCAGACGTCGGGATCGCCCGAAAACATTGTGCGCCGTCGATCTGGACCTGGCGCCATCTGACGGTCATCGGGCGGGCCATCTGCACGATCTGTAACTACGCCTGGGCGGGCAATAAACAATGATTTTTCTTTGCAAACGTGGCGGCGGGACCCTCCACGCGCTAATTTCTCTCTTTGGAGGATTTTCAACGGTTTTTCTTATCAAAATATTTTGGTCCGCCAACCTTAGAAATACAAGCAATTCGAGGGTTTTACATAAAGTTCGGGCGTAAGTCTTTTTATGAAGGCACAAACTATAGGAAAAGGGTCAAATGGATTTTACGCAACATGAAAGGGCAAATAACCCCCCGACCTTAGGATAAGGCGGGGGAAGGATGATTTTATAATGTTTTCCGCCCTTTGGGTGATTTTTATGGGTTTTAAAGGTTTTTCAAGGTTTTTTCAAGGTTTTCCAAGGTAAAATGGAACTTTTGGGTAGGGAAACTGGTTTGAGGTGGAGCAAAGGTGGAACATGGGTTCTTGACCTTGACCAGGTGTCAATTCAAGTTCCAGGGAGAGAACATTATGGCTATAGTGCCAAGGAGGGGATATTTATGCATTGTGGGGTTTATACACCATGGTGTTTATAATACTAGGGATAAAGGGGTATAAGGAGCTAAGTAGTAGAGTTAGTTGTCAATATGGAGGGAACATATGAGTGAGAGTTAGTTCAACCAAGTTTTCTTTGAAAATAACTTGAAATCAGGAGTAGATCAAAATGAAAAGATTTTTGCACAAGAAATGTGGCTTTTGAAGGCCATTAGTACTATGACAAAATTTTGAGTTTATTGTATGAGCTAATAGATGAAGGGGTGTTAGTAATGAGTGATATACAAATGAGAAACACGGGAATTAGTCATGCTCCAGAGTGCTGCTCTTCCTGTAGATGTTTCAGCAGCTTTGATTTTGAAAGAGACACCACTTCTGCAACCCCATCTACCTACCCAACTAGTTCTCTAACATTTTTTGTTCCTTCTTGGAGGGTGCATTTGGACTTGCAAACCCTTTGAATGCCTTTTTCTTTTCATTGGCTTTTGCTTTCCTTTCCTATCTAATACAACCCTTATTCCTTCCAAGGTCCCAGATTAAGCAGTTGGGAACCTTAGCTTCTCTACCTAGCTACTGATCTGCCAAGATTAAACAGTTTGGACAGATTTCATTCTCTATTCTACAACATAAATTGAAAACATGGCATGATCCAGATTAGACTGTTGGACCATCCACCAAAATTGAGTTCTTATGAAAATTGAGACAGACATTGTCTTCTTAAGGAAATATGGGATCTTTGCATTATCAAAGCAGAGCATATTTGGACCTTTGATATCCAATCATGAAATATGAAACCTATTGGTATAGGTATCCAACAGAAAGAGAGGAAGGAAAATGCTATACAGAAGGCCAAACCTTCATGCATTGACTACAAGAAGGATGGACATGATGATGAACATTTTTGGTCTTTGCATCCGGAGCTGAAACCCAAGAAGTTTGATGGCAAGAAGAAGAATACTGCTGCTGCTATATAGAAAGATTTGGGGTCAGACTCAGGTGATGAAACAGTAATTGCAGCCATAGGTATAAAAGGTAAATATTTTGAAGAATCTACTAATAATTATGCACAAACTACTGATATTTAAGAAAATGAGAGGAAAAGACATGAGATTTTTCATATTAGAGTTATTTCCAAGAATCAAAATATTGATACTTTATCTGATAGCGGCTCATAAGTAAACTTGATTTCTGAAGCAATTATAAATAAATTGGGACTACTAACCATACCTCACAAGAAGCCATATCCATTAGGTTGGGTATGTGATAAAGCAAAGCTACAAGTGACTAGACAATGTAAACTTAGGTTTTCTTTTAGGTCAGCATTTGTAGATGAGGTTGAGATAGATATCGTTCCATTGGATACATGTGGAATTGTTTTAGGAAGTCCTTACTTGTATGATAGAAAAGCCATTTTCTATAGAGCTGAAAATAAGTATCAACTCATTAAACATGGAATAGAATATATTGTAAGAGCTCATAAACTCAAGAATAATTATACTCTCATAAACTCAGGGCAGACGAAAAGAATTGTAAATTGCAAGCAATATTTACTGATGGTTGTAAAGGAAAAGAAACTAATAAAACCAATGTATTTGAAGGCTATGATTCTAAAAAACAAGCTGATTTAGAAAAGGTTGTTTCAAAATATGATATCCTATTTCAAGAACCTAAAGGTCTACCACCCAAAAGGGAAATTGTACATGATATTAATTTGCAACAAGATGCTCCATTGCCTAACATCGGAATGTACAGGTTATCTGCTTTAGAGAATGCAGAGATCAAGAAGCAGGTATAGGAGTTGCTCGAGAAAGGGTTCATAAGACCAAGCACATCACCATGTGGATCTCCAATCATGTTGGTGAGGAAGAAAGATGGTTCATAGAGGATGTGCATTGATTACAAGCACTGAATAAAATAACAATCAAGAATCGTTATCCCCTTCCTCGCATTGATGATCTATTCGACCATCTTAAAGAAGTTGTTTACTTTTCCAAGTTGGACTTGTATAGTGGTTACCATCAGTTCAGAGTAGTAGAGCAAGATGCATGGAAGACTACTTTCAAAACAAAGCAAGGGCTATATGGATGGCCAATTATGCCTTTTGGCTTAACTAATGCTCCTTCCATTTTCATGAGAGTTATGAATGATGTACTCAAGCCTTTTATTGATGATTTTGTAATTATATATTTGGATGACATTCTTGTTTTCAGTGAAACATGGGAAGAACATTTGAAGCATGTAAAACGGACTCTAGATGTTTTGAAAAAACAAAATCTCTATGTTAAATTATCAAAGTGTTAATTTGGCAAAACATATTTAAATTATTTGGGTCATATTATAAGGGGTGGTGAATTGAAGATAGATCCCTCTAAGGTTGAAGTCATTGTAAACTGGCCTAAACCCAAATCTACTATGGAAGTTAGAAGCTTCCTAGGAGCAGCACAGTATTGGAGAAAGTTTATTGCTAATTTTTCCTTAATTGTAGCTCCCTTACATGATTTGATGGGATTGAACAAGGTGTTTTAGTGGGGAGGAAAACAACAGAAAGACTTTGACACCTTGAAAGAAAAAATTATTACAGTGCCAGTACTAGCATTGCCAGATCTTCAAAGACCATTTGAGATTGAAACTGATGCCAGTGACTATGCCATGGGAGCAGTGTTGATGCAACATGGTAAACCCATATGTTATCATTCTCAGACATTTAATTCTGCAGTAGCTAATCATGCCACATATGATAAAGAATTGTATGCACTAGTATAGAGTGTTAAAAAGTGGAAATATTACTTAATGGGAAAAGAAATAGCTATACACATTGATCATCAACCACTTCAGTATTTCCACTCACAAACTAAATTGCAACAATCGAGACAGTATAGGTGGATGGGTTTCCAACAACAGTTTCATGTAGTCATCAGATATAAAAAGGGCATACACAATAAATTTGTAGATATGTTATCCAGACCAATTATAAATGCATTTACTCTCCTTAAGCATGCCTCAGTATTGCATCAAAGCTACATTGAACAATATGCTCAAGATATAGATTTTAAAGATGTATCTACAACTTTATGTCATGGCAAAAAAATAGAAGAATTGGAGTATTATGTTAAGGACCAACTCTTGTATCATTTGGGAAAGCTATGCATTCCAAAAACTAAAAGAGTTAACATAATTAGGGAAGCACATACTTCTCTGATATCAGGTCATTTTGGTGTAAGTAAAATAGTTGCACAGTGCAAAGATTTTGTTATTGGCCAAAAATGCATGAAACAGTTTCTAGATATATTAAAGGGTGTACCATGTGTGCTAAAAGCAAGCCCAGCAACAGAAAACTAGGCTTGTACACTCCACTTCCAATTCCTTCTCATCCTTGGGAAAGTGTTTCCATGGATTTTGTTGGGGGATTGCCAAAATATAGAAAATTTCATGATTATTTGTATGTTATTGTGGACAGGTTAAGCAAAATGTGTATTTTAATACCTTGTAACAAATATATTACAGCTGAACAAATAGCGAAATTGTTCTCTCAGCATTTCTGGGTGCATTTTGGGTTACCCACTTCCATAATATCTTATCGAGGTTCCTAATTTGTTGGGATGTTTTCGTCAAGCCTGTGGGAATTGATGGACACTAGACTGAAGAAGAGAACAACCTTTGATCCACAAACAAATGGCCAAATAGAGGTGGTCAACATGACAGTGATCTAGTTGCTCAGGGGTTATTGCAGCAAGCATCCCAAGCTTTGGGATTAACATTTATATTATGTGCAACATGCTTACAACCGTGCTAAGAATTCCTCTACACAGAGGTCTCCTTTTGAGACTTGTTTTGGTTTTATACCAAGGTCTCCCTTTGATTTTGTCTTTGTAAAAGACATAGCTTTTTTGGGATTCAACTGTGTTATTTAAGTCATTCACGTATGACCATTTCCATGAGAGGTAGTCGTAACTGAATAATTTCTCATGATTTTTGAATACTTAGCACTCATTGCATCGGGTGATGCTCACAGGGGTGAAGAAGTGGGATTGAAACTAGTGAAATGTGGAGAACGAATCACATAGCATGAATCATCACTTCCGGGGCTTGCACCTGCCAACCAGGACTTCCGAGGAGGTCACCCATTCCATAACTCCTCTGGCTCAAGTGCGCTTAACTGTGGAGTTTTTCCCAGAATCAAGCCCACTTAGCTTGCTACCCCATTTGCAAAACCTTAGCAAGTATTGTGCCTCATGAACCATTCAAGTATAGATCCCTTGACTCTTTTTGAATTTAAGTATGGGGGTTTACGCAATGCATTATATTAGATATCATTTTTGGGATTCAACTGCATTATTTAAGTCATTCACGTATGACCATTTCCATGACAGGTAGTTGTAACTGATTAATTTCTCATGATTTTTGAATAGTTCACTTAGCACTCATTACATCAGGTGATGCTCACAGGGGTGAAGAAGTGGGATTGAAACTAGAGAAATGTGGAGAACAAATCACATAGCATCAATCATCACTTCCGGGGCTTGCACCGGGTAACCAGGACTTCCCATGCGGTCACCCATCCCAGAACTCCTCTGGCTCAAGCGCGTTTAACTGTGGAGTTTTTCCACAATCAAGCCCACTTAGCTTGCTACCCCATTTGCAAAACCTTAGCAAGTATTGTGCCTCATGAACCATTCAAGTTAGAGATCCCTTGACTCTTTTTGAATTTAAGTATGGGGGATTACGCAGTGCATTATATTAGAGATCATTTTTGGGATTCAACTGCGTTAGTAAGTCATTCAAGCGTATGACCATTTCCATGAGAGGTAGTCGTAACTGACTAATTTCTCATGATTTTTGAATAGTTCACTTAGCACTCATTGCATCGGGTGATGCTCACAGGGGTGAAGAAGTGGGATTGAAACTAGTGAAATGTGGAGAACGAATCACATAGCATCAATCATCACTTCCGGGGCTTGCACCCGGTAACCAGGACTTCCCATGAGGTCACCCATCCCAGAACTCCTCTGGCTCAAGCGCGCTTAACTGTGGAGTTTTTCCACAATCAAGCCCACTTAGCTTGCTACCCCATTTGCAAAACCTTAGCAAGTATTGTGCCTCATAAACCATTCAAGTAGAGATCCCTTGACTCTTTTTGAATTTAAGTATGGGGGATTACGCAGTGCATTATATTAGATATCATTTTGGGATCCAACTGCGTTAAGTAAGTCATTCAAACGTATGACCATTTCCATGAGAGGTAGTCGTAACTGACTAATTTCTCATGATTTTTGAATAGTTCACTTAGCACTCATTGCATCGGGTGATGCTCACAGGGGTGAAGAAGTGGGATTAAAACTAGTGAAATGTGGAGAACGAATCACATAGCATCAATCATCACTTCCGGGGCTTGCACCCGGTAACCAGGACTTCCCAGGAGGTCACCCATCCCAGAACTCCTCTGGCTCAAGCGCTCTTAACTGTGGAGTTTTTCCCCACAATCAAGCCCACTTAGCTTGCTACCCCATTTGCAAAACCTTAGCAAGTATTGTGCCTCATGAACCATTCAAGTAGAGATCCCTTGACTCTTTTTGAATTTAAGTATGGGGGATTACGCAGTGCATTATATTAGATATCATTTTGGGATTCAACTGCGTTAAGTAAGTCATTCAAACGTATGACCATTTCCATGAGAGGTAGTCGTAACTGACTAATTTCTCATGATTTTTTGAATAGTTCACTTAGCACTCATTGCATCGGGTGATGCTCACAGGGGTGAAGAAGTGGGATTGAAACTAGTGAAATGTGGAGAACGAATCACATAGCATCAATCATCACTTCCAGGGCTTGCACTCGGTAACCAGGACTTCCCGGGAGGTCACCCATCCAGAACTCCTCTGGCTCAAGCGCGCTTAACTGTGGAGTTTTTCCACAATCAAGCCCACTTAGCTTGCTACCCCATTTGCAAAACCTTAGCAGGTATTGTGCCTCATGAACCATTCAGGTAGAGATCCCTTGACTCTTTTTGAATTTAAGTATGGGGGTTTACGCAGTGCATTATATTAGATATCATTTTTGGGATTCAACTGCGTTAATTAAGTCATTCACGTATGACCATTTCCATGAGAGGTAGTCGTAACTGACTAATTTCTCATGATTTTTGAATAGTTCACTTAGCACTCATTGCATCGGGTGATGCTCACAGGGGTGAAGAAGTGGGATTGAAACTAGTGAAATGTGGAGAACGAATCACATAGCATCAATCATCACTTCCGGGGCTTGCACCCGGTAACCAGGACTTCCCAGGAGGTCACCCATCCCATAACTCCTTTGGCTCAAGCGCGCTTAACTGTGGAGTTTTTCCCATATGATGGCTGCCACGTGTCCAAGCCAAGGAGAGAGAAAACCACCCTCATTGGGTGGTTAATCTTCGTATGAAAGAGCCACCCGAAATGAACCATGATTGTTGGATCTAGATCTACTAGATCAGCAATGGAGATACTATATCAACTTACAGGCAGACCCGATAGGAGAATAGAGTGAATCTGAGGACTATTGAAGTCTGATAAATAGTGGTTTTGGCGGAATTTCATAATTTTGTAGCGTTTCTCTATGTAAGCAAAAAACTATTTTTTTTGGCATTTCAAAGGATTTCAAAGGCCCAATGACCTATCCCATTATATTATAGGTGGCTATCATCCCTGGAAGCATTTAGCAATGATTGCTAACACTTAGAAAGGGATATTTGTAGACAGATGTTAGGGAGATAGAAATCCAAGAAGCTGAAATGAAAGGGTAGAGCATATTGACTTTAAAGCCACAGACAAAGAGAAAACAGAGGTATGCAGTACTGCAGGTAGTGCCAAGATAGAGAGAAAATATGAAGAGAGAGAGTGATTGGGAGAGTCTGCGTACTGAGAGAAGCTTGAGAGGTTCAAGAAAACTCTTGTTGTTGTATCTGTTGTGTGTTGAGACTCAGGTTGAGCTCACATTATTCTAAAACTCTATTTTGAAGACATAATAGAGAGGTCACCACTGAAGGTTGGACCAAGAGATATATCTTAGGAGTGTTGGGTGAACTCCATATTAAATTTGTTGTGTTTATGTGTGTTAGTCTATTATGATTCTTTACTGCTTCATTGTCTGTGTATTTCACAATCTTATCGATCCATTGCATAAAATAACATAGGCACATCCATGCAAATAAGTCTGTAATACCTTAATAAATGTCTTAGATCACATTATCAGATCACATGCCAAGTACAAGCGAAGGAGAGACATGCACGTGTAGCATCAAGTGAATACCAATACCATAGAAGACTCTACACACCTTTCCATGAGGATGTGAAGCTATGATACACCAAGAGCACACTCATCAATTAGTAGCACTACATCTTGACATGGACACCACCAACAACATGAACATACCAACACTATCGTGTCAAGTCATCTCATGAGTAATCTCGGCCACATCACTACTATGGGCGATACTCTAGTAATGAATGTAATGTAACATTGAAGTCCAAGATACCCACATGTAAATTTGAAGAGTCATGTAAATTTGAAGGGTCATGTAAGTCAAAAAGTCATCAACGAAGTCAAAAAGTCATCAACGAAGTCAAATGGTCAAAAGGGTCAGCTACACCCTTCGCTATATATACCCCTCATTTGTACATGCAAAATACTTTTTCACCTTGGCTCCTCCCACATAGCCTTAACTATCTATAATGTTTTCTTTGAGGAGTGAGAAATGGCTCCAATGCCCCACTATCAGGGTTAGTGATGTAATGGTGTAGGGATGTGTCTTCTAACTTTTTCTTAATTTAGAAGCATTTTAACTGGCCAACAAGTTTTCCCACATGTATTGTATTTGTTGGTAAGACTATTCTTTGGACGCTTGTAATGCATGTTGTTTTAATCTATATTGAGACAGTTGAACTATTTCAGTTTTTTTATTACTGATTTGAAAATGGAACGTACTTGAATAAAGGGTGCAAGGTATCCATTTCCAATAATTTTAAATGTGCAACAAAATCCAAGTTTAAATCTAAAGATGTGAGAACTTCTTATTTCTAATACAAAGATAGATTATAGGGGCATTTACCGAATGTGTCACCTCTAAAGAGAGGATGACTTCCAGAGGCTACCTAGCCCTCTACAGGCTCTGCCTAAAGAAATAATAGACGTAAACTCTCAGATGTCATTAAAATATTCATGCTTGAAGCTTGATGTCTTGCAAATAAAAAAAATAAGTTTGAGTAGCTATTTAGGTGTTTATGTGTGAAGGCAAGTTATTTAAATTTGTTGGTTAGCACATTATATCAGATTTGTTTAGCATGAAACCTTCAACAAATAATGACACAAATATGATGAAGCAGTTCACCCATCCTGGGCTACATATGCTAGACCAAGCCTCCCAAAATGGGCTTGTCCTCTTGTATTAAGAGAGCTGCAAGGGCTAATACAAGTAAATAAGTGCCTCTAAAGGCAAATCTGACTGTAAAAATAGAATTAGAAGATAGGAAACAACTAACAAATGCTCTTCTCCAAGCACTAAACAATACAATTGTACCTTAAACAGTACTTTCTCGAAATGGCCCTAGTGGCCCTTTAAACTTATATGAAGAAATTATAGGTGAAGATGACCTCCAATTGTTCTAAAAACTTTGCCAATGGACTCAGAGGGTTGAATACAATAGAAATAGGATTTTGAATCACTGAAAACAGATGAATACAACCCCCAAATAGCTCAAGCACTGGAATGGCCCTTGTGGCCTTGAAAGCTTCCCTAAAGAATTTCGAGGTGAACAATACCTCAAAATGAAAAAAGAGCTATATAAATGGAATCAAAACACTGAATACAATCAAGAATGACTTTTGTTTCACATTCAATGGCTTCACACAATGCAATGCAGCTCCAACACTGAACATGCCCTAGTGGCTCCTCGAACTTCCCCGAAGCAAAAACACTTGCAGAAAACCTATGTTAGCTATGAAACCTATTCGAATGTCTTCAGAATGTCAAAAAAACCCAAAATAAAAAAAAAGTACATCGTCTCAGAAGGCCTTTCCTAGCCAAAGTTATGGCCTATTCAATACCAGTACCATTTTGCACCTGAAACCACTTGAACTAACTTTAGTTAACTGCAATTAAGTCTACCAAAGATGGCAGGTCTGAAAAAATTGGCACCCCACCAATTTTTCCACCATCTAAACTATCATATAGCCCTTAAGTGTCAGTTGAATTAATGCATGTGACTGGGCAAGTGGGCGGTTAGTCTGTCTTGGATTGCGCGCCTGACCATTGACTGGGCAATTAGCTCCTTTAACATAATAATTTTTTTGTTTCATTTCAAGTTCCGCCCATGTGGTCTAACCATTAAACATTGCGATTGCGGATGATAGGTCGTGTGTTTGACCCATTTGCCACCAAAAATTTTAATATCCCCAAACGTTCGTCCACTTTGGGGCCACATGGTAGCCTTTGGGCTTGCCACATGGCACTTTTCTATTGGCTTCCAGAAATGGAATATTCATGGAATATTTTAGGAAGGAATATTCTTAGGAATATTTCAAAAGAATATTCTATGGAATATTCTATTTTAATTTTTCTTTTAATTCAAAAACCGGAGGATATTGGGCGATGTTAAAATTGGAATAACTTCTGCATACAGAGTCCGTTTTTCAAACTGTTCATGGCGTCGGAATCAGGAGGACGAGATCTATCTGGTAATTTAGGTTTGAACCAGTTCTAAGAACTTTCAAAATTGAGCATTTTCGACACTTGGTCTTGAGCTCTTAATCACGCCTCCCAAATGAGAGGCTTTTGGACCCCAAAATCTTACTGAAAACTCTGAACTAAATTGTAGAGAAAATGAGAGAAGAAAAACATCCTCTTCTATTTAGCCAAATGAGTAGAAAGATAACCAAAATCTCCTGCCTTGCCAACTATTGTCATGGCGATTTTTTTTTGAATAAGCCAAGTACTTGTCGAATCCTGACCAAGCTTTCTTGCCAAACAAATCTGAAAATTGTAGAAACCAGTAATGACACTTGCTGATGTATGAGCTGAAATCTTCCACTGAATGTTCGGGCTTGCCAACTGTCACTATGCCCATCAATGGCACCTCCTTCTCTAGAAGGAAAACTGAAGGTGACTTAGGCCAATACCCACAACAAAATTCCAAAAATGAAGTAGATATAGAAGAATGCTTGTACCAGCTATAGCATGCTGAAAGTAATACAAATGCTCATCCCAAAATCTTGGGATACATGGTGCAAAAAATTATCAAAACAAAGTACAATGGTTCTGTTCACGAACAATAAAAGTAAGCAAACCATAATGAACTAAGTAGAGACCCATGCTGAAATTTGAGGCCTCTTTGCTTGCATGCTTTCCCAGCTCATTTAATTGTGCACTTCTTTGCACCAATTTCATTCCCTGCACCAAATGACACCAAAGGTACCTTGTGCAACAAGACAGTCATCAATTATAAGTTGACCTGAAATGTGTTGAATAATGGACTCAACCATAAATGTAGCAAGTCTGTACACAACCGACACAAGTCAACAAAACATATGCATCACAATCAACACAAGTCGATAATCAAGGTGTGACACAATTGACACAAGTCGATAAGCATTGTGTGACACAATCGACAATCTAGAAAGTGTGCTCACAAGTGACACTAGTCGACCAATAACAAGATACATTTATAAACACATATACATGTATCATGTACAATGAACTATATACAGTTCAAAAAATACACCTACAACCTCTATGTATAGGTGAAACTTCAACTCTTATTTTCAAAGACCAAAAAGTACATCAACTCAAAAAACAACATGTGGGTGACAAAGAGCTGAAATGAAAAACATTGCTGCAATAGTAGTGAGTACCATACTCATATTTTACCTCCATGGCGAAATTTTGCAACAACATAAAAAAACATGCATATATCCAAAGTTTGTATATGTAAAAAAGGAGTACATCTTACTGTGTCAAGAAGGCCATCCACTTCTCACCAAGCCACTTCCACGGTGACTTTTGTTGTCGCAACTTTTCCTCATGTGAAACTTCCCTTTCCACATCAATAATGGAATTTGAGGTTTCAATTTTTCCAATCTTCTCATCTTCTTGTTGCATATGTGTGGGACAATGAGTTGGATGTAAAGTCCAACAATGAGAGACAACATGTCCCTTCTTTTGATAGAAAGTGCAAATCTTATGCACTTTCTTTGAAGGTAGTCTTTGCTTCATCTGTTTCCTGCGTGCTTTCTTCCTCGTCTAGCATCTCGAAGCATGATGGTTAAATTGACCAGAATATGTACAACAAATCTTTCTTCCATTAAAGCATGTAAAATTTTCATGCCTTGCAGAAACACAATCGAACTGATCATGAGAACATTTATACCTCTTGTGCTGCTTTGCATGTCCATCCTTTTTGCCTCCATGAGGAGATGAACTAGTAGAGGCTCTAGTTTTCAATTACAGACTAACAGCATCGTTATTTCTTGAAAACTACCTAAAATTGCATGCTTTCCATAAGCTACATGTATACCATCTTCTTGCTGCAACAAAGGCTTAAAGTAATGGCTATCATCTTTGAAACAAATTTGACATATTTTCCTCATGGAACTTGGAACAAAAGTTCTTTTTGAATTAGCCTCACATGCCTTCATGGCTTTTGAGTCTTTGCCATTAGATTGCACATAACCAAGTCCAAGATTCTTGGGTCGTTCCTCCACAGAAAGGGGTTCAATCATGCCTTGCGCATTGTTTCCTAATCCTTTGCCATCATAACCCATCTTAACCATTAACTTGGATCCTACTCCCCTTGTATGCTTTTTGAAAGATCCAACACATCTTTCTAAAGAGGAAATTGAAGACAAGTTAGAATGGATTACCTCTTTCTCATGCATGTTCTTGGTCAAAGCCTCTTGGACTTGATGAAGCTGTAACTCCATATCATGCAATCTTTGAAGAATTTCTTCCTTCTCTTGCTTCATGGCCAACAATTTCTCACGAAGCTCTGTGCTTTCTCTTCTATCCTCAAACAGGATATGCACCATATCCTTCACCTTAATGAACTCTTCTTTTTTGTCATCACTGAAGCGTTTCATGAAGGAGGAAACTTCACTTGTAGAAGAAATTGGCATCATGTAAATGGTCAAATAACAAAAGGAACTTCAAATAGAGTTCTCAAAGCTTTCTACAATGACAAGTTGTTGACCAAATGCCTTTAACTCTTGGAGAGGGTTAACACCAGCTATCCCAAAATGAGCTCAAGAAAACTCATGCACACAATAAAATAGTCAAAGTTGATTGCACAAAGCTCAAAATATAAACTAAACCAGAGATTGACTAAAGTAGCATTTATCTACTATGCAATTATATTACAAAAGCGGTTCGAAGGCTTCCTAGCTTTCTTCAGACTTTGTCTATAGTTTGTATAAATTTTCCTAGAGCATATAAACAACAAAAACCAGCTTTGATACTATTTGATTTGAAAATGGAATGTACTTGAATAAAGGGTTTAAGGTATCCATTTCCAATAATTTTTAATTTGCAAACAAACTCCAAGTTTAAATCTAAAAATGTGAGAACTTCTTATTTCTAATACAAAGATAGATTGTAGGGGCATTTACCAAATATGTCACCTCTAAAGGGAGGATGAGCTCCAAAGGCTACTTGTCCTTCTATAGGCTTTGCCTAAAGAAATAATAGAAGTAAAAGCTCAGATTTCATTAAAATACTCATGCTTGCAGCTTGATGTCTTGCGGAATAAAACAAATAAGTTTGAGCAGTTGTTTAGGTGTTTACATGTGAAGGCAAATTATTTAAATTTGTTGTTTAGCACATTATATTAGATTTGTTTAGCATGAAACCTTCAGCAAATAATGACACAAAGATGATGAAGCAGTTCACCCCTCTTGGGCTACATCTACTGGACCAAGCCTCCCAAAATGGGCTTGTCCTCTTGTATTAAGAAAGTTGAAAAGGCTAATACAAGTGAATAAGTGCCTCTAAAGGCAGATTTGACTGTAGAAGTAGAAACATAAGATAGGAAACAACTAAGAATGTTCTTCCCCAAGCACTAAATAGTGAAATTGTACCTTAAACAATACTTTCTACAAATGGCCCTAGTGGCCCTTTAAACTTATATGAAGAAATTCAAGGTGAAGATGACCTCGAATGGTTCTAAAACCTCTTCCAATGGAATCAAAAGGTCGAAGCTAGTACAATTATGCTTTTGAATCAACGAAAATAGATGAATATAGCCCCCAAATAGCTCAAGCACTGGAATGGCCCTAGCAGCCCTGAAAGCTTCCCTGAAGAATTTCGAGGTGAAGAATGCCTGAACAAGAAAAAAGAGTTGTAGAAATGGACTCAAAACGTTGAATATAGTCAGGAATGACCTTCATTTCACATTCAATGGTTGCACACAACCCAGTGCAACTCCAACACTGATCAGACCCTAGTGGCTCCTGAAACTTCCTTGAAGCAAAAAAACACCTACCAACGACCTCTTTTAGTGACAAAACCTATGCCAATGGCTTCATAATGTTGAAAAAACCCAAAATAAAAAAAACAATTGTCTGAAAAGGCCTTTCCTAGCCGAAGTTATGGCCTATTCAATACCACTGCTAGTTTGCCCCTAAAACCACTCTAGCTAACTTTAGTTAACTACAGTTAAGTTTGCCAAAGATGGTGGGTCTAACAAAATTGGTGCCCCGCCAAGTTTTCTACCAACTAAACTATCAGATAGCCCTTAACCACCGTTGGAATTAATGCATGTGACTGGGCAGGTGGGTAGTTAGTCTGTCTTGGTTTGTACACCTGACCGTTGACTGTCGGTTAGCTCCTTCAACATGATAGTTTTTCCATTCCATATCAAGATCCACCCATGTTTTCTAATAGTAAAGCATTGCGATTGTGGATGGTAGGTTGTGGGTTCGACCCATAGATCTACCACCAAAAATTTTAATACGCTAAAACCTTCATCCACCTTCGGGCCACGTGGCGGCCTCTGGGCTTGCCACATGGCACTCTTCTATCAGCTATCATAAATAGAATATTTCAGGAATATTTTTGGGAATATTCCTTGGAATATTCCAAAACAATATTCTATGGAATATTCGATTTTAATTTTTTTTTTTTAATTCAAAAAATGGAGTATATTGGGCGAATTTAAAATTAAATTAACTTTTGCATACAGAGTCCATTTTTCAAACCGTTCATGGCACCAAAATTAGGAGGATGAGATCTATCTGGTCATTCAGGTTTGAACCAGTTTTGAGCACTTTCAAAATTGAGCATTTTCGACACTTGGTCTTGAGCTCCTGATCAATTACATATGCTATTAGAAATATGATGTGTCGGTTGCTAAGGCTATCTCACATATGTGGACTATTTTGTTGGACACTCGATAGATTCATTCTCATAAAATTGTTATAATGGTTGTCGCACTCATGTGGACTATTCTGTTGGGTGTTGTATGTGCAATCTTCTCACCTTGTGTTTGTGACTAGCTCATCCATGTGGAGTACTCCGTCGGAACTTGCACACGTCCTACTGTGTTGTGTGTTTCTAACAGTGTTGGGACTATTCCCTTTCCACTTGAGACTCACTATCACCCTCTCCCAATGCAATGAAAGAACCTTGACACAAGTGACACTATGCACTCCCCAGGCACGTGAACCTCATTGTTTGAAGACTAACCAAACTGCTCTCATGTGCTAACAAGAAAAATCTAAGTAATATCTTTAATATAATGGAAACTGGGCCATCATACCAGATGGGACTCCTACACAAAACGGTGTGACATCTAGCTGGGACCTTATACCAGGGATATCCCCTAAATGTTGGTGGGTCTAGCACCATCAAAAACTCACCAAAAGGATTTTAACAAAGTTATGAGATTCTATTTATAACAATAGGGGGTGTTAGTTACCTATACCAATAGGTTTCATTTTTCATGATTGGTAGGGGAAGTGCCAATATGATCTACTTTGGTGATACAAAGATCTCATATTCTTGTAGAAGAAGTATACTTGTTTTGGTTGATGCTGCCCTACTTCTGAATGGGTGATCCAACGGCCTAAGCTGGGTCATGCCATGTTTCAATTTTTGTTGTAGATTAGAGAAAGAAACCTGTCCAAACAGCTCAATCTTGGCAGGTAAAGTAGACAGGTAGAGGAAAAAGGTTCCCAACTGCTTAATCTGGGGCCTTGGAAGCAATAAGGGTAGCTTTAGATAGAGAATCAAATGAAAAAGACAAAGGAAAAGAAAAGGCCAAAAGGGTTTGCAAATCTAAGTGCACGCTCCTTCGAGTAACAAAAAATGCCAGGCAATAGAGTGGGTAGGTAGAGGGGGTTGCAGAAAAGTTTGGTTCATGGCATTGCACTGGCCTAAAGCAAAGGTAAAAATTATGGTGCCAGTAAAAATTGCCTATTTTGCAGCAGTCTTGTAGAAGCTTAATGGAGCATGTCTAACTTCCAAATCACCCCCTATCACATTCATGACTAACATCCCTATGCCACCCATGTACACAAAGAAAATCAAAGTCTTTTGTTGGTTCTAAGTTTCTTTGAAAGCCACATTTCTTGTGCAAATATTCTTTTCATTTTGATCTACTTCCTAAAAACTAAGTTGATTTCATAAAAACTTAGTATTCCCCACCCCCATCCACCTCTTTCACTCATATTAACTACTAACCTATCACTATTTAACTCTCTATACCCCCTATTCCCCTATTACTATGTAAAACTTGGCAAAAAACCCAAAAAAAATCTAAGTATCCCCTTCCCCGAGCATTATAGCTCTATGTATGATTCTCAAATGTCTTCAGGCGCTAAAAACATTTGAGCGCGACCCAAAGAGCGCCAAAAAATTAATCCTGGGATTAATCTGAGATTTGCTCGGATTAATTAGCCAAAAACCCATTTTGTAAGTTAACCTTTGCGAAAATCCATTTAACCCATAACTCTGCAAAATAACCTGAAAACCCACTTTTGCTAATGTTTCCGTCGGGCTCGTATTTCCAAAAATATCAATATTTTATGTTGTCCGCCTTCCATATCATACTTGCAACTCATCGACCCGTCGACCGTCGGATCTGGACTTTCCCATCCGATGGCCCACATGATATCGGACGGGCCTCCATGACCGAAGGATACCTTTCGAGAAACTGTAAGAGGGTGACGTCAGGCCTTCGCCATGCGTCACCCCCAGATTTTCTCGGGTTGCCTTCTGACAATACTGCATCCGTATAGAAGGCAGTCCGAGAAAACCCACTTACCGCTCAACTATACCGCATGCCCACGCCAGTGCCACACCCACCCACGTCACTTCAACTCAGTACCCTGTCAGCACCCCCAACCGCCAGCGCTCCTACGTGTCCGCCATCTGCGCAATCCCCTTGGACCACTCACAGACTGCCACGTCACCTGATGAAGTCATTCTGACGTCACCCGACCCTGACCCCACCTGATGACGTCATGCTGACGTCATCCAAAAAGCGCGCCAATAGCCCAAAATTCCATATTTTAGCCAATTTTCGCTTTTTTTCTCACTTTTACAAACTGAACTACTGCTCACCTCTGCATGTAATTTACGACCACCTGTCGCCAACCTGCAAAATTCAACCCGAAGGATGCTGCCGCCTCCCACCTGCCTGCATTTGTGACCATTGTCGGCAATTTACCAGGTATTTACCCAAAGCATCCCCTCAGAGCTTGCTTCTGTCCATAATTCTACAGCACTCAATTAAACAACAGTAATTACAACCAATTTACCAGTAAATTCCTGGTAAACCAGCATCCCTTCGATGTGGCAGGGTCAAAATTCGCCTACTGAACCCATATACAGTCACATTTTCCTGAATTCCCACTCTGTCCATGCATTCGTGGACTGAAAACCTGAAAGGCATAATTCACTAAAAAAACAGAGTTGCCAGTCCCTGCAGTCCCTAAATCAACTCCCTTTGAGCATTCTACGCCATTTGTCACCACAATGGCCTCATTTACCCTTACAATTGGCTTTACTTCTGTAGAATTAGCCCTCAGTGTTCTCCTGCCCACTAAAGCCAGTTTCAGTACAAACTCACCAGTACTACCCAGCCATGGAAACACCAGTAGCCCTGAATGTTCAGCCTCTGAATGCCCTGCACAGAGAGCTAGAGTGGAAGGCCCTGGGTGATAGAGATTACCAAATGTTAGACTCCATGGCCATGACAGCCAAATTCAATGTTCACCTGTTGAATGAGTTGAAGGCCCAATATCTCAGTGGGGCTGATACCTTAGGAATTTGGGACTCCCACATACCCATTTACAACCTTCCTCAAGTCAATGTCCTCCCAGACTTGATAAATCAATGCAGGTCGAGCTATGAGCCTTGTCAGAGAGCCGTCCTCAGCCCTTCAGGCTCAGTATTGTTCCATATCACCCCTGAGGCCATCAATGAAATGCTCCACTTTCACACCACAAAACTCCTAACTCCTCTCTCCATCCATGACTTGATAACGAAAGGGGGCAAGCTGTCCAGTGATCAGATTGCCAGGATTAATCAGTTGTTTATTCAGAATCAATATCAGTCTATGAGCACTGCCCTTCCCATAGCATATCAATATCTTAATGAGCTGGGCAAAATGCTGGTGGAGTTGATCAGTTACATCCTGGGTTATGGGTCATATGAGGATCTGGATGAAACCATTATGGCCATGCTGTCCATTTTCTCCCTAAGAATGCCTCCTGCAGTACATTATGATTTTGCCACTTTTATTGCCAATAGGATTCATGAGCAATTAATGAATCTAGAAAGGGAAAAGGTGTTTAAATACACCAGGTACATATACTTTATTCTTGTTTTGTCAGCCTAATGCTTTCCCTGTCCTCTCAAAAAGCTAGATGCCCAGGGAAGCCCAAGGTCAGTTGTGTTTTGGTCTTCAGTCTGCCATATTCTAGCTTATTCACCTTACACCTACTGTGAATTCATTGACCCTTTCATCCATCCAGCTATGACCTTGTTATTGGGTGTCCCTCCTCCCAGATTGACAGAGGAAATGCAAAGAATTCTTCAACTCTCAAAGGCCTACAGCATTGGTGATTGGTACTTTTACCAACACCACACAATAATCAGAATATATGGCTGTGAGTTGAGTCCTTATAGGTTGCCAAAATATGTCCCTATGAGACTCTTTGCCCTAGAGTACTTCAGGTAGTTTGGAAATGCAGACTTTGTACATTTCCAAAGCAAAAACAAGAAGGTGCAACTAAAGGTGAGAAATCAGCTGGGCCCTTTTCTGTACAATAAAAAGGAGAAAGGATGGAAGGAAGCTGATAGGATCCTAGAGACCCTCAAAATTCAAACCAGTTTCAAATCGGTGCCCTATGACCCTAATCACTTCATTTCCCTTAGGAGGATAAAATACAAATTGGGTGGCTATGCTCATGTGAAGCTGCCTCATATTGAGCAGTATGCCAATGCCCTAAGCTGGAAAGAAGGCACCTTAGAAGAGCCAATTGGTAAAGAAGAAATGCTACGAAGAGAAGCAAGCAATCTTGAAAAAGATGCTGACTTGGAAACTTGTGGGCAGGTTTCTTCCTCCTGTCAAAGGCAAATTGGAGCAGCTGCCTCATCTTCCACAGCCCAGCAGCAAGCAGCCGGAATTGCCCAACAGGAATCAAACAAAGATAAAGGAAAGCAGGTGGAGCAGGAACAGCCACCTCCTCGGATAGAGCAGCAAACATAATAGCAAGTGGAAAAGGAGCTTGAACAGCAAGAAGAACATCAAGAAGAGGGGCAGCCTATGCAGCAAGAGCAAATGGTTGAAGCCCCAACACCAACTGAGCAACAGGCTCAAGAGAAAATGCCTTCTGGGCAAGAAAAGGCAGTGGAGGCCTCAATGCTTCAAACTCCACAAAAGTAGGAAAAGGGAAAGAAGAGGGACAGAGAACAGGAGACTCCCCTCACCACGTCAACAAATCAAGGGGAGAAAAGGCCACTGAGGCTCCAAATCTACAACCACTTGCTGAAGATGGCCCCCACCAATCAACAAAGGCTTATGTCAGCCTATGACATCACAGAAGGAAAAATGACCATGAGTCATTTCATGCCCACCATGCTACAGCCATAGTCAGCTGCAGACTATATAAGAACTAACCTTGAGGTTCTTGGAAAAGACATCCACCCTGTGGACCAAATAGAGCTTCACAAGCAAACGGGTGAGATGGTCTATGCAACATTGGCAGACAAAACAATGTTGGCTAATAGGTTGGAAAACAACCTAAATAATACAGCTACCCAACTTGAGTTGGAGAAGGCATCCTCCCTGGCCAAAGACAACAGGATCAAGTCTTTGGAGGATATAATTATAGAGCTTGGGCATGACCCCAAGGATCCAAAGGCCATACAATCGTTGTTGAAGATAAGAGATGCAGACCTTGCAGCCCTAAGAAAGAAGGTGAAGCTCCTAGCAACCATTCACCCCCAAACATATGCGGTTGCTCAGAAGAGGCAAGACCAGGAGGTAGCTACATTGCTGGTAGCACTGCACAAGCAACTAGTGCAGACAAAAGGGAAGCTGGAGGACACAGAGGCTGCAATGAAAGTAGCCCTGTAGCAGAAAGAGGGAGGCCAGAATTCTCAGCCCCCTCCAGAGGTTATAAACCTTGAGGAGCCCCCAAAGAATACCCCTCCTCCCACAGAACCGACAGCACCATCAACATCAACAGCAGCACCAACACCAACTACAGAGCAGGCTCCGAGCCTCGACATGCAGCAATTGATGAGTGAGATCTAGGCCCTCGAAGCCCAGATGACAGAACTGAATGGAGCCAAGGAGAATTTGGCCAAGCTGAATGAGAAGTATGACAAATCCAAGCATAATGTGGCTGAGAAAGGGAGAGAAATAAAAGCTCTCAAAGAAATAATAAAGGAGCTGGAGAAAGAGCTCACCCTTGACAAATTGGTGGCTGAGATCAAGACAATTTTGTGGACCCACATCGGCCAATCAATAACGGATCAGTGGCAATACGTTCAAACTATCCATGAGAAAATGGAGCTCATAGGCAAAGCACAAAAGGAAGTCCATAGAGCAAGGGCATCTCTAGGCAGTATGCCTGAGATAGCCAGCAGAATGATTAATGTGCTTAATAACCGGACAGGTCCTCAGCTGGCAGCAATTGGGATCTCCAACAGGACAGAAACTATCCAGCTGATAAAGAGGGTCCTCACACTGAAAAGCCTGGTGTAGACATTGGATAAAAGAAGCCAGGACATGCAAACAGAGGTCAATAGGTTCATGGACAAATTTGTAGCATTACAGGGCAAAGGTCTTCCTAGCTTGCTCAACAGTGCAGGGAAACTTCTATGACATGAGGTTTATGCAAAAAGGGTGAACACATTTGCCACCAATCAGATCAGCCAAGGATCAAGCAGCTCACAGGTAACAAGGCCATCATCTGGGCAGAGTCTCTATGACAGAGTAGAGAATTTGTTTTTTATTATGAATGAGATTAGCCATTTATTTGAAGTGCCTCCGAACTTCTACAAATACACAGAGGCAGATGAGACCTTGGATGCAATTTTGAGGCATCAATTGCCTACACAAGAATGGTGGACCTCAATGATACAGTTATTATTATAAGCATGTTTTTAGTCAAAGTTTTGTCATCACGATATATAAGTCATTACATTCAGAAAGTATGATGCATATACTATGATTGGAAAAAGTGGAATGAGCCAACTCAGCAGTAAGATTCGGCCACCAAAAGCAACAATGACAATTACAGGTAACAGGGCCGAGAAAGCTACAGCATGACAGAGTATAAAGACACATCATTCACATCATTCAGCATTAAAGCAGAACGCTCAACCGACTCAGTCTCCTCCAAAGGTCAAGAAGAGGCCTGACAGCATTAAAGACCATTTATCTTACATTTAGAGTAGCAATAACTTTCTTTATCTGATATTTTGTAAAGTTTGGTGGCATAGTTAATTATCAAATGACTCAGCATTCGATATTTTTGTAAAACTATTGTAATATATTCCCCTCGGGCACAAACTTTCAAGGGGTTGTTGGTTTTTGTTGTTCTCTTATGAAGAAATGAGAACTCGGCTGTAACTTTCAGAAGGATGTTATAAATAAAGCTTGGAGTTTACAGGAACTGAGTCTGACTGGTGCATGCTGTGACTGGAACCATTGAATGCTACAGGATTCTAGTGCTATGGCTTAATATAATAAGTGTTTCTCTATCTCTGTTAATGTTCTGTTGTTTTTTTTAACTCGCGACTCTCACATGTTGTTCTAAATCTAGGAAAGAAAGAAAAAGAATAGCTCAAGATTTTTCCATGGAGACACCCTGATCTTAATCTATCTTCACTATAAATGTTTTTCTATAACTTCAGGTGTTTAAATTGGAATTCTTAACTGCTCCAATAAGCCCTGAATATCTCACAGTCACTATTTAGTAATTCATTTATGCAACTAAGTAGAAATTTTTGTTCAAATTGGTATCACACTGTCTGTAACTCCATTTCCCATTGTTTCACTCACTAAACAGAAAATTATATTAACAATAGCCATCTATCCTTGCAGCAAAACTTTCTCCATCACAGGCACCAGAACTATCTCACATTTCTGACTCCATATGCCCAATGGATTAGCATCTTCTGCACATTTCATGCCCTTCTTACAACAAAAGTTCACCAACCAAAGTCTCAAACAGGAAACTAAAACTTTTAACTAGCCTAAAATCTTCACAACGCATAGCTGAAACTTAAAGAGAGAGCCCTCTCTGATTATAGATAGGTTAGGATCTATAATCCAAAGGTTGGTTAGTGGTTACCCCGGCCGCATTCCCTTGGGAGTCATAAGGAACAACCTGGGTATTAACACGGACTACCATAGTTTGAACAATTCTTGTGTGCTTTACCTGTTTCCCACACCCTTCAGCGATAAGGTTCTCGATAATGTAACAGGGAATGATCCATACTCTTTTACAGATGGATTTTCAAGATATCACCAATTCTGAATCATCGAGGAGGATAAGGGAGAAACAACCTTCACTACAGAATGGGGATCCTATGCTTATCATGTCATGCCAATTGGCCTCAAGAATGCACTTGCAGTATTCTCGAGAATTGTGATTGCAACCTTCAAGGACTGCATCCACAAGGTTCTTATGGGTCTACATGATGATTGGATTGTTTATAGCTTATTGAAGAAACATTCTAGTCTTCTCTGGATAATATTTGATCATTGTAGACAATTACAGATGTCATTGAACTTAAATAAATGTATATTTTTGGTTCCATTTGGCACACTTTTGTTCCACATAGTGTGTAAATAAGGAGTGTGTGTAGATCTCACCAAGGTTGTGGCGATAGTGAATATGGACCCACCTGCAACTATAAAACAGCTCAGATCATCTTTGAGACACACTGGATACTACAAAATATTTATCCACAACTACACCTCCATCAATGCACCAATGGAGAAACTACTAAGGAAACTTGAACGATCCATGTGGACGGAGGAATGTCAAGTTGCACTTAACATACTAAAAGCGAATTAGGTAAGTGCACCCATTATGGTCTACCCCGACTGGAATAAGTAGCTCCACATCCATATCGATTCATCTGATATTTCTCTAGGGGTTGTTTTGGCTCAACAAGGGGAGGGAAGCCTTAACCACCCCATCTACTTTGCCAGCAGGAAGTTATCCACCGCAGAGAAGAATTACACCATGACAAGGTGGGATGCACTGGCTATTTTGTATTCTCTCCAAAAATTCTGACATCACTTGCTTGGGGGGCCATTTAAGTTTTTTACTGACCACTTTCCTTTGAAATACCTTGTAAACAAGCCTGTGCTGGAGGGGAGAATTTGCAGGGTTGTTGTTATTTCAGGAATTTACTTTAAAAGTTATCGTTAAACCTAGTCGATTAAATGTGGGACCTAATCACTTTTCATGGCTAGAATTAGGATAAAGTGGAGGGAAATTATATGATCAACTACTTGACATTGACCTATTCAGGATTGAAGCGGTACCATATTATCTAGAAGTCAATGCAGCCTTCCTGGCTATGGGAAAATGTCTGAAAGAGTACATGGCCACACAAAGAAGGCACATGGTTGTTCGAGTGGTTGATTACCAGTTAATTGTGGGTCAACTGTATAAATTGGGGCTTGACCACGTGTTGTGCTGATGTGACCTCCAACATGAGATACATGATGTGGTATGGGAATGCCATTCAAGGGTTGCAGGTGGCCACTTTGGGGGAAAAGCTACCACACAAAAAGTGTTGCAGGTAAGATTATGGTGGCCAACAGTTTTCAAAGATGCGAAAGAGTACACCAAAGGGTGTGATGTGTACCAAAGGGTTGGAAGGTAATCACATTGATATGAACTTCTATTACAACTAGTATGTTCCTTGCAGATATTTGAGAAATGGGAAGTCGACTTCATAAGGTCGATCAATTTGTCAACGTGTCACTCTCATGCTAGGTATATAATCACCGCGACATAATACCTTACCAGATGGGCCGAAGCAGCACCTGTGAAGGACTATACATAAGATACCACCACCAAATTCATATTGGAGAACATCATATCTAGATTTGGGTGCCCTAAGAGTATGACCAATGATCAAGGAACCCATTTCATCAATGACACAGTTTCTTCTCTGCTTCAAAATTTCATGATATAGCATCACAAAAGCAGTCCATACCACTCGCAAACCAATGGTACCGTAGTATCCTTCAACAAGATATTGGAAAAGGGTTTAACCAAGATATGTTAAGCCAACAAATATGATTTGGATGAGCGGGTTCCAGCCACAATATGGCCATACTACACAATGGTCAAGCGACTACACTAACAAACACCTTTCCAAATTGTGTATGGGTGCAAAGTGGTGGTGTCAGCTGAATGTTCTATTACAATAATTTGCATCGCCCATTCCACTAAGATGACAGAGGAGGAATCACTCTAGAAGTGATTAGATGAACTCCCGGATCTTGATGAAGAAATATTCTTAGTAGATTTCCACAAAACAGTTAAGCAGCGAAGGCAGAAGGCGTGGCATGAACAACATATCAAGCAGAAGTCATTCATAGTTGGTGGGAATGTTCTATTATATGACACTTGTTGGGTGTGACTTTTTACCAGTTTTCTACACCTTGTTTCCCCAATTTTGATCCTCTTATCCTCTAGGCCTATGAAACTTTACATGATTAATCACCCTTTTTCTCATTTAAACAACCTACTCCACTCTCATGTTATTTTTCCATGTTTTGTTGAATAATATGACACTATATTCCTTTTTGTGGCTAACTGGGGTGAGCATTGGAGGAGTATTTTGGAAGCTCTTCTCTTTTTTAGTTGTTTCTCACATGAACAAGGTTATGGAGTAAACGGGCAGTGCTGATCGATTTCAGAGCAGGGTAGAGCAGTTTGTTGTTACACACTGTATGTTGTTACAGGTTGATGTTACACACTGAATGTTGTTGCAGGTTGTTGTTACACTACGTGTTAATAGAGAGGACCATTGTTACACCAAGGGTGTTGTCACTAGTGATTGTCGTTACATGTTGAAACATTATTCACTTGTAGGATGTTGTTGCATTGGAGTTGGCGAGTTGTGGGTACTATTTCACATAATAGCTATCAGGTGTTAGGAATTGTTTATTTTAGAAGAAACAAACCCAAGTGGTTGCAATATTAACCAATGTATCTAAGAAGTATTTGTATTTAGAAATAGGTTGTAACTACTTTTATTTTTTATCAGCATGAGAATCGTGAGATTCTCATGACTGATCTATTCCTAATTTCGAGCATGTAATAATTATAAAAGAAACTCAATTTACTATGTACAAGGACGACATATAGAAAAGCATTGTTACTCTACTCTTATAACTTTGAATTATTTTTAATAATAAAATCACTATGGTGATGATGATACTGCTCTTCATTTGATTCATTAACTAACCTCATATTATTCCCGCACCACTACTAGGGAGGAAGGGCCCTCCTCTTTAGCAAAGACTGCAGTGGTAGAAGTAGTGTACATTATTGTTTCTTTTATTGTCATATGGTTTTCTGTTTTTGTTGTACAAATTGTGAAATACATCTTCTTTTGTTCCATATTATATTATGTTGTTACACTGGTTTGAATAAGCATAATGATAGTGACCATTTGGTGTAGTCATTAGTTTACTGTGTGGCACGCCCTTACTCTGGTAATTGTGAAGTGTGATTTCAATTCTGTGGAGTGTTTTAATTTCTACATGAATGATTTTATTTTTTCAATTGATTCAATTTCATCTTTCACTGTTCATTCTATTTTTCATCCTTAGTTGTAGTGTATCGACACAAATAGTGCGAACTCCATTGAAATAGCAAGATCTACCCTGGGTTGACAATTACATGTTGCAGTCTCAGTGTTGAAGCCCCAAAAATTGGGTCTTCAACAAGGGGGATACCCATCCGGTCCAGACCTTGAAAGCAACTCCTTTTCCATTTGGGATGGTGGGTCCGACTGGGGATAATGTGACCAGTTTCCCAATTTGTGTGTGATGATAAGAATTGATATTTTCCTTTCTAAAGATTTCTAAATAAAATGCTTTTAATCTAAGTCTAATTTAAAACATGCAATTTTATTCTAATGGATAGAAATATCTAATTCTAAAACTAACCTAGGATTTAACTTTTCACTTATGCAATCTAAAATAGTTTCTAATAGCAATTGGTAATAAAGATCATTCAATCATTGCTAGAAAAGAATTCATTAAAAATGAATTGTTTCGTATAAGAAATTGGTGGAAACAACAGTGAGAAGCATATCGCATAATAAGGCATTCATACATTAAGCATAAATAGAATAGTCATCACCATACAAAAGTGCCAAATGATAACTCAAACATTCAAGCCTTCATATATAAATAACTGAACATAAAATATTACTTTGACACATAAGCATAAATCATTAAGAGATAAAAGTACCATTGATAACAAGTTCTACTCATGAGCTTCAACAATATAGATTTATCTCTTCCTAATTCAATATCTACTAAGAGTATAGAAATGAATTTAAGTAGCAGACATTAAACACAAATATCAATAAATCTTGTTCCATTCATTCATCAAAACCTCCTCCAAGGGTGCAGAAGTGCATGTTCTAAGGAAATGTTTTTGAGAAATTTCAGGATCCCTCTCTAAATGCATGAGAGGGGTTAAAATACTACTAACTAAATACTAAAAATAGTTTATTACAAAAATATAGGAGGAGGTTTAAATGACCGTCCTAATCTAAGGCAAGAATAAATCAAAAATAAAACTAAAACTGTATCTGGAAATTAACTATCTATGCACCTATTCTCTGATATCGCAAGCATTCAGCATCGACTTGAGGAGCGTCGGTTGGTCAACCTCTGATTTTAGTTGTCCTGTGAAAACAAAATCGGCAAGTGCTGGCACTATCTTCTCGGCAGAATTTGTAAGGCACTTGAGAGTCATGCATTGACGGTGCGGTTTAACCAAGTACTGCCAGTAAGTGTCCCAATTCAACTTGGTTAACTTCTTGATGGACTCTACGTTTTCCTCGGCCTTCTGTCTCCAACTTGTCTATAGTTGTTGTGCCTTTGGGAGAAATCCAGGAGCAGTTTCTGATATCAGGTTTTCTCTATGCAGATTTTCATTGACACAGTCAATGACATTGTTCGCCGCTATCACTGCCTATTCTGCCTTTTTAATCCATGCATCCCACTTATGGAATATCATTTCTTTGTGGGCTTCATTGATTTTAAGAAATCTTTCTTTCTTTCCCTCCTCTGATTCCTACCAAGTCAAATAATTAGAAATTCTTTTATCAATTAAATCATAGTCGAGTCGCAAGTCCATGACTTGATTTGTAATTTTATCGCTCATCTCGCAATGGGAAATCCATTGCGATATTCTTTAGGAGAGTACCCCTTGCTGTTGCAAGAGTTGGTCATTCAAGGCAAGGGCTTCTGAGACAAACTCTGTGATTTTGGGGTCATCTCTATGCATTTCTAGCATAGCCTATAATTGATTTTTCTTTTTGGCCAAATTGTTCTGATACCCTAGCTGCATCTGTTGAAAATCCTGTTGTAATTTTTCTAACTTCTCCTATGCTTCTCGGTTGGCACTAGCTTGCTGTAGTTGTTGTTGCAAAACTTGGATTTGGTCCTCTTTATCCTTAAGTAAAAGTTGTACCTCGGATGCTTTATCAATGGTAGTAGAAGCATAGGCTCCTGTGATCTGGGATAACTTAGTCAAATTTTCAGTAGGGTCAGTGGTAGGGTCTCGTCAAAGGACATCTAGCTGCTCTGCCTCAGGTGAGAGCACACTGTCCAATTTGCATTTCTTTCTTTATCTTCTTACCACTGCCTTGTGCTGCGGACTATAAAATACATCTAGACGAGGAATCTTCTCTATCTTCAGCATGATTTCATATGATGGGGTAATGGGAATATGCTTCATTTCTGGAGCATCACTGACTGTTCCAATGACCATATCTATCATTGTATGCACTGTACTCTTAGGTGTCTTCGTGTTCTACTCTTCAGTATTAATCAATTCATTGAATGTTTCCCACTCCTTATCCAACTTAGCTCTCACTAGCTTTGGTGGCTGGATGAGGGGAATGGGAACCTTCACCTGTGGTGTCGTCAAGGCCTATTGTTCTAGGTGCTCTTTAGATTGGGCAGTATCTCTGACTGATCCTTCAATTTTATTATGGTTTCTCCCAAATCGTTTAGAGCATTCTGGTGACTCTTTCCCAGACTCAGACATGGACTTGTTTGTATCCGAGCCTCCACTTAAACTGATACTAGGAGTTGGCTCCCTTATTGGTTCTAAGTGCAACTTATCCAAGGGGATGTTTTCTAGTCTCCTGTCTTTGTATAGTTTGAATTCTTGGAATTCTACTGGGGGAAATTGAATTTGAGCCATATGCAAAATTTCTTTTAGTGTGCTTTTCTATTGGAAGATGTCATCAAAGAGATCATCTTCTTTAGAAAATACCTTTATCTGGACAGCTGTAGTAAAATTTTTAATGACATCAAAGGGATCGAATTGCCTCCCTGGAAATTTAAACAGTTGTAGACTCAGCATGTTGTCTACTTCTTTGAATGCATGACCTAAATCAAACAGTCAAAAGGCCCCACAAGCCACAGGAAATTGGGCCAGACGACCTTCTTCTTGTCTTTCAATTATTTGCTCATTCCTCCCACCCCGCAGGTCTGGTAGGCAATTTCTCGAGCCAATAACTTATCAGGAACATACAAGGGTAGCACATGAGGGGAAGAAATGCTTCCAAATACTCTAACATAAGTGAAAAACTCTTCCCCAAACCATCTTCCCACAGGGAGAATATCAACTTCCGCTTCGGGGGAAAATCTTGGGGCATCCCTATTATACAAGATTTTGTGAAGAGGTAACATAACTCCATGACAAATTCTATAAAAATACAGGATAAACTTGGAATCCCACAGTTCCTTATGGTAAATTTGAATGGGAAAGAGATTCTGTATAGTCCACTTCCAACCCATTAAAGGAAATATAGAAATAGAACAGATTGAATCCATAACATAAGCAGCTAAAAAGAAAGGAGGATAAATCCTCTGAGAGGGAGTTCTTTTAGACCGGTAGTTCCAAATAGCTGAGGCTAAATTATCAGATATCTGAGCTCAATCCATAATAGTGGTGTTAGTGGCTACATCTAATAGGGGTAGCCACTTGGATGAAAATTTGTTGATGTCAGGCCTTCCAAATAGCCTACATAGCATAGTAGCAGCAAAACAATACGGGGAGGACAGGGAACCAGTACTGTACACCATGTTTGTCCTTTTTCAATGGATCTTCCCTTGTCGACCAGTTCCTAGTGCACTCAGCCAAATCTTCATTTTCTCTGGCGAACTTCTCCATGAACTGTTTGTTGTAGCTTGCCTGCAGCTCTGGTAAATGATACATAAGCCTTGTGGGGTGAATGACCCAATGAGTTCTTGGCTCCGAGACATGAAATGTTTGTCTATTATATTAGCACTGTCCAATACCCATTTTATCATGTCTGTATATGGAAGTATCTTAGGCCTTGCTGCTATTCGAAGCAGGAATGAACATGCCAATTTAGTAATTGATGCTTCAGATGACCCGCGTGAGTCTGTTGTCACTTTAACTTCCATAACTCTGGGATTTTCTTCTTCGAACAGATTGTACATGCCTTCCTAAGTGGGTATGTCGGCATCTTTGGTATAGGTGGTGTCTGTGAATAAGGGCGTCATCTCTTTTTCCTCAGCAACTGGAGCTTTTCCCTTCTTTCCCATTACATTCTGCACATTGTTGTGTATATTATTCTGCTTGCCGCTCCTGCAAGTTTACAAGTCAGGAAAGAATAATGGTGAGAGATAAGGTGACGAGAAAGCTCTTAATTCCAAAATCATATAAAATATATCACCCTACGTGAAATAACCTTTCGATTATATCTAAATCTTATCTCATAAATGACCATTAATAAACCACTAAGTCGACATTAATGCCCATGACTCGGTATCAGATTTCGAGAAATATTTCATTGAACAATGAGCCTTGCCAATCTGTGATAAAGCGATTTTGCGATTTGCTTCGCAATATCATAGATCACAATATCGCTAATCATTTTTGTTAACAATCATTTATTACCTTATGTGACTGCGAGATGCTTTATCGCATATCGTAGGATCAGGATGTTTTATATTAGGTGATACTTGTGGTATATGAAAGCTGCGATGTGCGATGAGTCTTCAAGGCATGTGATCTCGCATCGTGTTTTTGTGATTTTGAAAGTTTGTTTATATGATGTCGTCCATTGCCTTTTGCAATGCCATGTTTTATTGTTAAGAGAACGATTTTATTTGAAACTTGTCATCAAACTTAATTTTTTTGGGTTTTGTGGGTGTTTCCTTAAGTTTATAATAATGTGTTTTATTCAAAGGGAAATATAAGTGCTAGTTTTTTTATTTTTAGAAGGGTCCCCATTTATTTAGTTTTATTACTAATACTAAATAAAAAGGGAGGGTTGTTGCTGGCCACAACACTCAGTCAATTAAGATTGATTAGAAAAACACTACAATTTGGCGATGTTGTCAGGGATAGGAGTTGACGATACAGTCAGCCAATTTGTTTGTTTGATGATAGAGTGTTCCTAGTCCACCATCGCTAAGCGGTAAGACGAGAGGTAAGAACCTGTGCATCGCTCTAACGTACCTAAGTGGGCTTGCTATTGTGATCGCTAGGGCACTTAGGTTGTGGCATTTTGGTGTTTTGTTTAGCATGTCTTCAGCTCTTCAGTTGTTGGGAAGTAAGACAATAGGTAAGAATCTGCACATTGTTGGGCATGGAATTCCCCCAGGGAATGTTTTGGGGTTTAAAGCCCAAGTTTTGACCAAGTCTATTATAAAGACTCTATGATTTGTGGGCACAGAGCGTGAATTCATAATAGAGTCATAGGGTTGTCCACCCTTGCTTTTGTAATGTAATGTCAGTTTGAAAGATCTACCCATGGTATGCAGACCATGGGATTATATAAATAGAGCGAGGCTCTAAGTGTAGAAAATAGTTAATCGAATCTAAGCATGATGAGTCTAAGGAATTGATTAAGTCGAAGTGTAAGTTGTGTCTTTGGGTCGTAGAGTAGGAGAAGGCTCTACAGTTGTGTGCAAAGAGGCCTAGTAGTCCGTAGCTAAGTGCGCAGGGCTATTCAAGTCTGTAACCATTGGAAGCATTAATAAAGAGAAGTAATATCATATCTCTATGTATTATTGGGTATGAATTGCAAGTTTACTGTTTATTTGTTGCATGAACTCATATGAATGTGCTGTATAAATGAATATAACATAAGGCATCCATTTACATGAAGATAATTAACTAGTGTAAGAAGATAAGTAATATCTCAGGTGTGACTTAGGGGAATAGTGTAGATCGATGTGCCTGTAACGCAGAAGCCCCACAACCCCCAGTTAGGGCTGCGCGAAGGCGAATATATCAAGGCGTGAAGGCCAGGGAAGTGCACAAAACAACCTGCGTGTAGGGAATAGCAGTTGGACCGAATCAACCCCTCAAACATCTCAAGGGTACAAAAACCTAGTTCCAGAACCCCCCCCATACTACTTTGGGTGAGACCTCAGTCTGCACTCCGCAGATTGTTGCCGAAAGGACCAGTAGTATAGGGATTTGTTTGGCTAATTAACTCCAAACCTGGGTCAGGCTCCAACAAGCCAACAAATGGTTCTGTTCCAGGGACTGGGATCTACATAGAGATGTCCGATGTTGTATCACTGGAATCCAACTAAGAAAGGAATTGAAGATGGTTGGATAGGAAGCTTCATGAGTTCGCGGTGCAGGAGAATAGGAATCTGTGACTATCAAAACAAGAGTGGTTATACTGCTACCTGTACATAGAGATCCATGAAATTTTCTTTGCGTCTTTCCCTACTGAGTTGTATGAGTGGATTGTGAAGCTAGCAGATAGCCAAGGGAGGTGCAAGCTTGACAAACCTATTGTGTGGACTCCAGAATTGGTGAATAGATTGGAAGCATCAGAGGATAAGGTCGCACGTGTTGTTGACCACTAGCTTGATTGACTTATAGGAGGATTCATCACTAAGTTCGCAGTAGAAACCTCAGTCAACTATAGTGAGGCAGAATGATGCTTCCTCAAAGTACCACGAGGTAAGTATGTTAAGTATTTGAACACTTGGATTAAAATGTTACTGTGTGAAAATTGGGTTATGAGAATAAATTGATGTTTGGGGCTATGCGAAGTGGGAGAATTTACAGAAACAAAGGTAATACAGAACTAGAAACTAGCCCCTTGATTTCACCTTCACGAGGGGATAGGGAAGAGCTCACGAAGGTCTCACAAAGAAGTGCGATCAATTTGATAAGGCAAAGGATTACGTGCATACCACCTCCACCCACACCACGACCAATTTTACCATCTTCACCTCCATCTTCACCCATACCACCTCCACCACCACCACCACGAGTCAATATGGCAAGCAAGATAAAATTTCCAGTGTTCAAGGGAGTAGGAAATGAAGATCCGGACCAATTTTGGTTCGTGATAAAGCTTTTATGGGAAGCACAGGGAGTCATGGATGACAATATAAAGAAGGAAACATTGGTTAGCGCTCTATAGGATCGCACGCTGACCTGGTATATTAAGCATTCTAATGACAATCCAAATACGGGGATCACAGACATCCAAACTGCGCTAAATAGGGAATTTAGCAGGCCGAAGTCAGAGGCGTAGTCGATCATTGGGTTCAAGGAGATCATGATGCTACCAGGTGAGACCCCTTGGGATTTAGATAAGAGATTGAAGTGCACAATTCGGGGAGATAACATGACTTTTATGGATGGACAACACCGCGAATGGTTTGTAGCCTCGCTAACGCCGCATTTAAGAAATGCGTTGTCACAACAGAGGCTAACGACTCAGGCCAATGCCTTGGAGATCACGATGAGATTGCACAAGACCCCGATACAGGATCCCAACCTGGGAGTCAGTAGATTCACGTGCAGCTGAAAAACTTGTGCCTTGAGATGCATAGTTTGAAACAAGACAGGATAGCTCGCTCAGAAGTGCGCAATGAAGTATGGTGTGTTAAATGTAAGGGTCAGGGACATGACAAGGACCACTGCCTAGTGTTTGCAAATTACCTGACGGGAGGAGGACCAATGCCATTCATACCAGAGGCACAGGCAGGACCTAGCATGGTGGTGACATTATGGTGCACAATATGTCAAATAAGGGGAAAACATGCTACAAACAACTACCATCTATTGCAGAAGTACACATAGAATTCACAACAGTTATTCTGTAAGTTTTGTATATCAGTGGGACATGATGAGCGCACCTGTAGAAGTTATGAGTTGATGATGGATATGAATCCCACCTATAGAGTTCAGGTTGAAACGCGGCCCCTTGACCAGAACACAGGGATGCCACAAACCGGATTTCAGGGGCGCAGATGAGGCCAAGGTGGAGGAGGACCTATAAGAGGTCATGGATAGTTGATATGTTAAAATTACAGAGGGTCAGGGCATTATGCCCGAGATTGTACAAATATGATGCATCCATCATGCTTGTATTATACATTTTTTGATCATGAGATAGATGATTGTCCCACACTAATAGTGAGGTTGTGCGATAAATAAGTGCTCCAACCTCCCCCGAATCAGAACCTACAAATGATGAGGTCTGAGCCATGCGAGGAAGACCCTAATGTGAATATTATGCTTCAAAGTGGAATTACAATAGGGGATGACAAAGGCAAGTAGCCTGAAGAGAGTACTTGGGTTCGCAAGGCTTTGACGAAAGAACCAAAGTTTTATTTGGAGCGCGCTAAGGGAACCTTCATGGAAGCCAGGAAGTTCTTCACTGATGCCTCCACTTCAAGAGGCAAGGACAGACCGGAGTTGGAAATGGACCCATTGATGCTCACGATGTTCTTGGAAACATACAAGATGCTGCTGCGTGATAGCAAGGCTATAAAGGGGCTGCAGGAACTCATAAATAGATGCGCTGGGACTGTGCCAGGAGAACCATTCATAGTCCAAAATATCAGAAAGCATGCGACGAGGACGGGAAGGGAGATGAGATTGATCACGTAGATTGGGGAATACAATATGGACCAAGTGATTCTGGACCTAGGATCAGACATGAACGTTCTACCGAAGTAAACATGGGAGTGCATGGGAAGGCCTATGCTATAATGGTCTCCTATCCAAATACGAATGGTGAACCAACAAAAGATCCTACCTATGGGAAGATTGCAGGAATCACATTAGATATCGAAGGGGAAAGCACGCTAGCAGATTTCGAAGTGATAGAGATTGTTGATGACAACAATCCCTACCCCATGCTATTAGGAATAGATTCGGCCATTGACATGAATGGGGTGATAAATCTAAAGAAGCGCAAGATGATTTTTGAGAAAAAGTCTCTGCGCGTAGTTGTACCTTTTAACCCTGTAGAAGGATTGTGCTACACAAAGCCAATGCACAACTATGAAAGTGACGACGACTTGGACTGCATCTACAAGATAACCGCGTGAGAGAAATATTGGGTAAATCCAACCACGGATGGATGAATCTCATGGGAGCGTGAAATCTCCTGCACATCAGATTCCGACAGGGATATAGAACGATGGCAGAATTGGTTACACAAGGTAACCACGCTGAACTGTAACATGATGACGAGATTGTTGTGCTTCATATCAATGGTGGTAAGGGATCTACCTACGTATGATGGGTTAAGCAAGGTATATGACTTCCAAAATAGATTTGAAAGGGAGGTGTTGGAACAACAACTCTTTGAGGCTTTGAAATGGGTACTGGATGCTACACCCGCGAGGTGGTGGGGCGCACACCAAGAAAGATTTGGGGATTGGCATGAATGCAAGAGGATGATGTGCCTATGGTTTTGGAAGCCTCAAATGTGATTAATAGACGAAATTGGCAGATGAAACAATCCGCGTGCCCACCTATCTAGATGGATACAGGCATATGGTATGAAACCTACGAATGCATGCAACCTTCGCATTAGGAGACACGGTCAGTAAGCAGGTGTGGACAAGGCAATGGCATGAACAACCCCTTCAGTTGGAACCATGAATTATGGAAAGACCAAGTGCACAGAAGGTTATCCACGCAGAAGCCTTCAACGAAGTATGTGAAGTGTTGAACAGGGTATAAAATGTGCAACGCACTGATTGGGACCTGCGTGTACCAAGGGTTCTATGGGCTTATAGGACCATGTCCGAGAAACTAATGGCATAGGTGCCTCCAAGGTTAGAGTATGGAGTGAACGTTGTAATCCCCATATATTATAAAATGCATAATCCGTGCATAGCAGAACTAGTTTCTACGACAGTTCACGAAACCTTGGAAGAAAGGGTCGCGCAGCTGAATGAAGCAGAACACTTGGGACCTGACAAAGAAATCCAACAGGGTGACCTTAGGCTCCAAGAACTTATGAAATAAAGGGTGTGATTGAGGTAGAAAAGTGCTCTGGTAGAAGCAGAAGTCAAAAAGCTTGAGGACAAGATAAAGGCAGATTTTCTCGATAAGAAGACTAGGGTGATAAAACTAGGTGCGCGTGATTCCCTTAACAAATTTGGGGATTACCATCAAGATTTGATTAGACTGATGCCTTGGATCAGAACATATATTACTAAACGGATCAACCATGGTGGCGCACTACAGATGATAAAGTGCGCAACGCAGCTAGTAATAAAAGGTGGTTATGTTCCAGGAAAAGTGATGGATGACTAGATGAAACCCTATACAGGTGGCATGGCCACCTGACTACCCATGGGAATTAGTATTAGCACTCCAAGTAGTTGAAAGGAGGTGTGGGACTATAAACTACTCTGCCCGGGAGCTGTGCGATGTTGGAGCTGCACGCAGAAGCAAAGTGTTACAAGGTCCACGACCGTGCAAGGGGGACTGCGCTGTCACCCAGGTTGGCTAGAAAGTGACTATTGGAATCACTATTCATGATGTGATGCTCAACTTGAGACAAAATGGAGTGATTGGCAGGCATTTAAGACGTGCTTTATGGGCAAGATTTGGGAAAATCTGCCACCAAGGGACCAAATTTGGGGGGAACAGTCGAATTCAAATTCAAAAAGCGCTATAAATTATAGAGGGCTACCCAGCAAACAACACTTGGTCACTTGCAAATTTAGTTGTTTTATTCCCCACGTATTCTGAGCCAAGATCTATTTTCCCTATTCCAAGCATTGATTGAGCCCCTGATTATGCGGTTGAAATATTTTTGGACTGGTAAGATGGCAACATCACAAGAAGTTGGGGAAATTATAAAGATGACCACTGAAGAGGCCGCTTAGGCCTGACTATGGGGGATGCCCCTAAAGACACTAAGATTTGGCAGAAATCCTTAAATCACCGTGCACGTTGAGGCTGAAGAAAGACAAACAGCCAATGATTTTGGTGTGTGTGTCCCCATGAAACCCATTGCGCACCAGATTAATGATGGATGAGAAAGGGAAAGTAGTTAACTTGGAACCCAATGAGGAGGAGTAAGACCTAGACGACTTCATAATTGAAGAATACAAGGACAAGGATATGGAGGAAGAAACAAAGCCTGCACACCCTCCAACAAAACTACTTGTGTATATCCCTCCACAGAAGGGGAAGGCAAAAGTGCCCAAGGACCTCGATGAGAGAAAGAGCTCTCTCCAGACTCTGCTCCTCCCAGAAGACATCATCTTTGAGGGCATGCACCTGGGGCGGGTGCCAAATTTGAAGTTTGAAGATTGGGATCTCACTGACCATGAGAAATTCCCTCATCTAGAGACCACATAGCTCATTAAGCCCAAGCAAAACACTATGGTGGGGGTTAAAGAATTGGAGCCGTGAAAGTCGTTACGCGGAGTGGGAAAAGCAGGGTTATTAAACTTGCTCTAGGTACTACATTTCCACCGCACCCCAGTAATGATATTAATCATTAGGCAACTACTCTACCTAGTGCATGGTGGGTGTTTGTGGCTAGAGGAGCCCATCCCCATCACGGACCACTTAATCCATCGCATTACGCGGCTTCCATGCAAAGGAGAGGACCCTGTGAACATCTCGAAGTGGAAAAGCAATGATTTGGCCATCGTAGAGGCCATGAAGAAGAAATACAAGCTGGAGAAGAAGAAAATGGGCTACACCATATCCATCATCAACAAAAAAGCAGTTAAAGTGGTGACCCAGATACTAGCAGGCAAGCTCATGTGGAAGTGTCGCGCGGGCGAGGTGCCTGCACCGGTGGTTGCACTTGATGAGTAGTAGGTGGAGGGGGTCTAGTTTAACTAGTCCGAGTTCCTATGCAAAGAGTTCCTGGAAAATTGGCACAAGGCCTAGGAATAAGGAAAAACGTTCCACTATGCATGGCTTCTGCTGTCCATAATGCTAGTGGCAGGAGAATTACTGGAGGACAACCAGTTCCCCATAATTGATAGGGATCTGCTGGAGGCTGTGAAGTACACTTCGTTGTGGGCCACGAAAGATGCGAATCGGATACGTGACAACAAAATATTTTGGGTGTTCATGGAAATGAACATCAGAATGGGGATTAACCACAAGCCGCAGTTATCACCCATTGTCTACAACAGCCTACAAAGTTTTGCAGAATTTAAAGCGAACTTCCACAACATATATATCAGAGTGCACAAGGACCCGGCCGAGAAATGGAGTGAGCTACCATTCATGGCCATATAAGATGTAATTTTCAATGTACTGGAGACATGCCGCTGAAGTGGCACGCCCCAAACATCGCAACATTGGAGAAATCTGTGGCGCATAAGAAAAAAGAGGAGGCCAAGCCATGCATGGCACAGTTGGAAAAAAAGAGAAGACAAGAAGCACTGGCAACAAAAGCATAGGAGGTGCGGGACGCTGCGTAGACAACAACCAAATAGCCAAAGGCCACAACAGTAGTAGCATAGGAGGCAGCCGAGAAGGTGCGCAAGGGTGAGAAGTCACCTTTGCATGGGCAATAGAAAGAGATGGAAATAGAGGAAGAAGAGGGTGGCACGAACCCACAAACATCATTCACACTATTGAAGTGCCAATGCCTAAGTGAGCGAATGGGGCCGCGCAAGAAGGTGAAAGCATCCAAGCTATTAATCAACCCGATCACCCTTACTGGAGGTGATCTGCATGACATAGGTGAGACAGTGCATGATGTGACCACCGAGGCCCTCCAGAATTTCGCAGAGGAGAACCAAACTGTGTTGGGGGCCCTCAGAGTGAAGATTTAGGAGTTGCAGCTGCGCACTCCTCAGGTTGGTACCCTTTTGACCAACCTTGCAATAGGGATGGCTATAGCCGAGAAAATGTTGCATGCTCGGATAACAAACACAATAATGCTACCAAAAGGGGCAATTGTTACAACAAACGAGGCCAATAGGCCTACGATTAGCGCACTCAAAGGTATCGGGATCAACATGGTTGCACTTCCGCGAGAGACGTTATATGTTCTGCAGGATGGTATTACTGCAGAACTATGGGCTAGGGAGAGTTGCGCACTGCAAGTGCTGAGCGAGCAAAAGATCAACATGGAGCAGTTGAGCTTGCAGCACGAGGAAGTGGTGTCATAGAATAGGCAAATGGTATAGGTACTGGAAGAAGCTTGTCAGATGTTCTCTGAGTTGGCCATCCTAGCAGACACACCAATAGAGGCGCACATCCATAGACTAGTAGCAAGGGTGAATGAGGTGCAAGAAGAAATGGCTAAGGTTCAGCTGGAGCTAAACCTTCGAATAACATATTTGCGATTGAAGGCATAGCCAGCCACCCCTCCAGAGGTAAGAGAACAGCACACCAGCGCTATTACAGCGAAGATGTAAGAGATCAGCAGTGCAGTAAGGGACTACACCAGAATGTTGGAGGATTCATTTGAGGTCCTCACTAACTTGCAGGAGGACCCTAACATCCAATGCTTAGAGACAGAGGAACGTGAGCTCGAGCAGTAGTATGACAGCGTCAAAGGGATCGCGCATATGGTGGCCATCACTCAAAGGCTCGTGCAAATGCAATAGGCCAAAGCGCTGAAAGAGAAGGTGGACGCAACACGGCACAGAGAAGTAGTCTTAAAGGCATGCGTTCAGCCTTGGATCGATGAGGCCTTCATCATTACAGTAAAAATTGAAGGCAAGCTCGCTCAAATGCAGGGGACGTAGGAACAGGTCTAGGGAAGCAGTTTTGACACCGCGGTCTTGGAACAGCGGGTACAGGAGATTCAACAAGCAGCTGCTTAGTGCACTACTGACCTTGCAGCAGTTCGAGCAGAGTTGGAAGGACTCCATGTGAAGATATTCCCACAGACATAGTGACTCGAGGGCGAGTCACAATTTTTGTGTTGGGGGCTTATTGGGTGCGGAATCCCCCCAATGCATGTTTTGGGTTTTAAAGCCCAAGTTTTGACCAAGTCTATTGTAAAGAATCTGCGATTTTTGGGCACAGAGCATGATTCATAATAGAGTCATAGGGTTGTCTACCCTTGTTTTTGTAATGTAATGTCATTTGAAAGATATACCCATGGTCCGTGGACCATGGGATTGTATAAATAGAGCGAAGCTCTAAGTATTGGAACATGCATTGGGGGGATTCCAGACACAAAAGGAGGATGAGAGCCTAGAAGACTATGTAGAGTGGTTCCACTAGAATCTGTAGAGGTTTAAACATAGTGATTTAGACCATGAGATCTCGAAGACCATATTTATCAGAGGAATGAGGGATGAATGCCTTGATGCCCTAAACCTACTAGGGAAAGGGGATATATCTTAAGAACCATTCGCTGAAATTGTAAAGCTCTGTCTAAGATGCTCTAGAGGATCGTCTTAGGGGAGAAGCACAATTCAATATGCCTCTGCCCGAATACAAAAACCTGCAGCAGGAGGAGTAACCAGAGTACAGATCGGGAATTTGTTAGAAAATTTCAAGACCGATATCCTCAGTACTTTATCTGCCAAGATAACGATAGCACAAATCAAGAAGACACAAGCAAAAGCTGATACACCTCTGGCTGTGTTCTGTCCGAATTGTTGGAAGAAACATCCCTTAAGGGAATGTGAATTGAACAACATCATCTTGTGCAATATTTGCAAGCTGGAGCATTTGACAGGTCAATGTTCGAAGCCTCCTAGACTAAAGGTAGTACTTAGAGAGTCAATCGATGAGGTTCAGTCCTCTTACTTCATCGCACCAAGGAGGTCATGGCAGCCATGACCTCCAGGTATGTGTCAATATTTTTCCTCTTTCAATTCGTGGAATAATGCATATAATACTCAACAATATCCATGGAAATGTCTTGCTCCTTCTTTATCATAGTCTCCTTCACCCTAGAACCAGTGGTCTCCATCTCCCTCTATCCAATATCCTCCATTTCAACCATACCCTTGGAACAAGAACTGGAGAGGAAATGCCCAAAATGTAGCTTTACCTATATTACCAATGTAGAAACAGCTACAATTACCTCCTTTCCAAACTCCTCCTCCTACACTACTTACGCGACCCCAACTACCTATGCAACCTAACCCATACCTGAACAATAAAGCAACGCAGAGCATAGAGGCTCCGACTACCTTCCAAACCTACCTTATTACCCCTATAGGGCTTAATGAAATTTAATTGCGACCGGATAAGGTAATTAAACCAAATCACTCCCCTATCATTACTGAGGAGGAATGTGAACCTTCCAGAGGAGATAATGTAGGCTTTGAGGTGGTTGTTGCACCTATAACAGCCGATACAGAGAAAATTGTTACATCTGTAACAAACAACCCATGAAGGATTGTTACTCCTATAATAGCCAACTCGGGAAAGGCTGATACACCTGTAGCAGCCGACTCGACTGCTAGAAATTAGAATCCTCTGTATCCTCAGAGATTTACTGAGCCTGGAATGACTTCACAGCCCGAATTTGATTTTCTTAGGGAATTGCAAAATTTGCATGTATGAATTCCTCTGCTACAAGCCCTTAAAGAAGTACTTATTTATGCTAAAATAGTACGAGACTTGTGCATCAAGAAACCTAGGAGGAAGCCTAAAGACCCTGCTACCATACATGTGATGGGGGAATTATCCAAATTAATGTTTGATCAACCTCTTCGAACTAAGTATAATGATCCACGAAACCCTTCGGTTACGGTCTACATTAATGATCATCCCATAACTAACACATTGATTGATCTTGGGGCTTGATGACAAAGGACCTCTTTACCACCCTAAGGCTGCAGGGGTTAAGACATACTCCTATTGTACTTGAATTAGCAGACAAATGTCGTGTTAAACCCGAGGGGGTGTTAGAGGACATAGTAATTACAATAGTTTCCTAGAGGTATCCAACTGAATTTCTTATCTTACGACCCAAATCCAACTTGGGGGGACATCCTTTGATCTTAGGGAGACCTTAGTTGGCCACTGCAGATGCATTTATAGGCTATAGATCTAGATTTATAGTGATCTCGAATGGCCAGGCTATAAAGAATCTTAATCTTTACCCCCCAAAACCAAATGTGGATTTATATAACCCTTGGTGCGATGAGCTTGAGCCTAAATCAGTCTTTCCCTACTACTCCTCACTCTAGGGAAAGCCCGGTACTTCAAGGATGAGACAAAAGATGACATCATTAATGGTTTCATTAGTAACTCGTTATCTATTGCTTCCATTAAAAATTCAAATGAGGAAGAGGAGGTAGAAGATATAGATTTTCAACAAATGAGAACCACTCTGAATATTAACAGTAGTCCAATTGAAATCGAACCAAGAAAGTTTCTGAATATTAACCCCAACCTGACTACTGAGAAAAGCCAACTATTGTTACAACTGTTACAAAAATACAAAAATGCATTTGCATGGGACTATATGGATATGAAAGGGATCCACCCTAACCTATGAATTCACCGTATTTATTTGAAGCATTGTTGCAAACTAGTCAGACAACCGCAGCACTGCACTGCATGAACCCTGCACTGAAGGAAGCGGTGAAGGAAGAATTACAAAAACTCTTTACTTTTCATCGTTCCTAAGAAGAATTTCAAGTGGAGAGTATGTGTGGACTAAAGAGAACTCAATAAGGCCACTCAAAAGGACCATTTTCCTTTACCATTTATAGATCAAGTCCTTGACACCCTTTTTAGAAAAAAAATCTTTTCATTTCTAGACAAGTCTAGTGGCTACAACCAGATACAGATTGCCCCAGAGGATCAAGATAAAACAACCTTTACTTCCCTTGGGGAACTTTCGCATACATAGTACTCCCTTTTGGACTCTACAATGCACGAGAAACCTTTCAGAGGGAAATACTAGGAATTCTTTTTGATTTGTTGAACGACTGCCTTGAAATCTTCATGGATGATTTTACACCTTATGGAGATGCTTTTGAAATAGCAATAGCTAATCTAGAAAAAGTGAAAGAACATTGTGTACAGACTAATGTTTCTTTGAGCACTGAAAAATGTCACATGATGATGACTGGAGGGATCATGCTAGGACACTACATTTCTACTGATTGGATCAAGGTAGACCCTGCAAAAATAGAGGTAATTCTGAAAATTCCAACCCCCAAGACGCAAAAATAGGTACAAAATTTCTTGGGGCATGCAGGGTATTACAGGAGATTTATAGAAAAAAATTCAAAAATTGCATCACCATTATTTTCTTTGCTCATGAAGGATGTCGAATTTTTGTGGACAGGAAAGTGTGAGCAGGCCTTTTTTAAGCTGAAATGTTGTGTATCAGCAACTATGGTTTTATGAGGACCTAATTGGGAATTGTCATTTCACATAGCTACAGATGCATCTGATATTGTTGTAGGTTCTATTTGGGCCAACTGGAGGATAGGAAACCTTATGCTAATTACTACATAAGAAAAAATCTAACTCTAGCTGAGCTCAACTACACAGTGACCGAGAAGGAATTCTTAGCAGTCGTGCACGCCATCAATAAATTTTGGCATTATATCATTGGGTATCAAGTATTTGTACACACTGACCACTCTTCCATTTGTTTCTTAATGGATAAGCCAATCACCAATGGTAGAGTTACACGTTGGTTATTGTTGTTACAAGAATTCGATATCACAATTGTCGATAAACCTGGAAAAGGTAATGTAGTAGTGGATTTCCTTTCTAGGTTAACTATTGACGACAATTACATTCCTACCAAGGATTATTTCCCTAATGAATACCTCTTTGCTATTTCTACTTACTCACCTTGGTATGCAAATATAGCCAATTATCTCGCTGCAGGGAAGTTTCCACATTATTTGTCCTTCAAGGAGAAAAGAAAGATCATACAGCAAAGTGCTACCTATACCTGGATAGATGGGAATCTCTATCACACTGGACCAGATTTCCATATCAGACATTGTGTTAGAGAAGATGAGATCTTTGACATCCTTAAGGCCTATCATGAGGAACCTTGTGGAGGGAAGTTCACAGAAAAGTGGACAAGGTACAAAGTCCTTTCGACAGGGTATTATTGGCCAACAATATTTTAGGATGCCAAGAAGTTTGTGAAAGGATGTGATAGCTGCCAAAGGATGGGCCAACCATTGCAATCAGATGAGATGTCATTACAACCCCAAATCGTCTTAAAACCTTTTGAGAAATGGGCCCTAGATTTTGTGGGATAAAATTATTCCTTCATCTAGACAGAAATCTTACATCTTAGTTTGCACTGACTATGTCACAAAATGGATTAAGCCAAAGGAACTAACCAGAGCCACGGATCAGGTTGTTTCAGACTTTTTGTTTGAAGACATCTTTGTCCGATTTGGTATATGCAGGGAGATAGTCACAGATGGAGGGCCCTAGATTACATCCCATAGGATCCAGAAGTTGGTTGAAAAATATAAAATCAATCATAGAATCACAACACCTTATCATCCATAAGAAAATGGCCAAGTGGAAAGCACTAATAAAGTCATTGAGGGTATCCTTACCAAGATCGGGGCCAGTGACTAAAGGAATTGGGCCAACAAACCTCTAGAAATGTTGTGGGCATATAGGACTACATGGAGGAATACCACGGGATTCTCACCACATGAACTTGTGTATGGTAAAAATCTTTTATTCCCTATTGAGTTCGAAATCAAGACACTAAGAACATCATTGTAGGTAAATTTGGATCTGGATACAGCACAAAAGAAGAGATTGAACTAGATCAATGAATTGGAGGAAAAACGGCTAGTTGTTATCCAAAAAATAGAGATTATCCAGTAGAAGAGAGCTAAGTTGCATGATAGATTCATCAAGAAGAACAAGTTCCAGAAAGGAGATTGGGCTCTCTTATATGACTCAACATTCAAAGACTTCAAGGGTAAGCTTTGCACCACATGGCTAGGTCCCTATGAGGCAGATGCAATATTTGACAACGAAACTGTAAATTTGGTTACCATTGACTGTGCACAAAAACCATTACTTGCAAATGGGCACCATCTTCGGTTATATCACAAACCTGCTTCAAGGGATTCATTCGTCAACATTGTCACAAATTTAGTTTTTCAGATTATAGGAACAGGGGAAAGCCCCCCTATACTGCAAAAATTATAATTTTCCAATAATTATAGTAGTTGAAATCAACCATTGTTGGCTACTGTTACACCTTCAAACTTACAAAAAAAAAAAAACATGATAAAACAATCTAGCTATGATAACATTTTTCAGGCATAGACAGACAATTTCTATAGCAGTTGAAAACCACTTTGTGGTGGCTGTTACACACTCTGTAACAACATTTGTTATTTCAAGCATACTTTACAATAATGTTGCTACATGACCTTTTTCTTTGTTTTTATCTTTTGTAAAAATTAATAATACATAATAGTCCTCTTGTTTGTTACATTTGTAACAACTGACGACTTCTAGAGATAATTTGAGTAAGTTATTTATTGCAACAGACAACAAGCATCATCGTGGTTCAGAAAACAGTTTTTGTGACCACCGAAGTTAATTTCGCATGCCTCACCACCAATGACTTCTCCCCACGTCACCCGGGTACGTCACACAAACATAATATCGTTATCTGCTTTTATTCAGTAATTATGGTAATTTAACATGATATCCATTGTGATGGCCAAGGTTAGCTGTCACATTTAAGTCGAGGGGGAAAATTATATTGCGACATGACCTTTTCATGATCTGTGAATATTTAAAAACCACAGTTAAAGCATGGTGATCTAGTAATCATTGTCACTTAATGACCGATCATACAAAAAATGGGAATTGTACCTTCGATTAGACCTCCCATAACCTAGCATTAATAAGGTAACTTTACTGCACAATACGAACCATGATTGCAAATCTTAACTTGAAATTCTCACCTACGCCACCCTACCATTTACCCCTGCTGGAGCATTGCATCCCTATTCAGAGTGCTCAGAGAAGTGGAAAAGAACAGTTGCAGGCTCAAACAACTGTTATGAAACCAGCTCACAAAAAGATAGAAAAGATAGATCAACGCCTTAGAAATAAGCTTCTTAAAGGGGGCAACCTCCTTTACATTACACAAATGAACAATTCTTGGATGATATAAATGACAATACCTCCTTTCTATATATAGGAGTCTAAGGGGTCATAATATAATCAGAGCCGACATAAAAATAATAATGTAAGGGCACAATAGTAACAATAGTGGGCTTCTATGGGGCACAATAATAAAAATATGGGGACTACATGGGTACAAAAATATAATGAGGGGGTTGTACTAATAGCAATAAGGGTTTACACTAGTAGTATAGGGGCCTAACATGCCCCTCTCCTTCAAAAAGTGTTGTCCACAACGCTTGAGTAGTTCTTGATGCTTCTGTATAAAATTCGTTTCCTCCCATGTGGAATATTTAGCGGGTAAGTTCTTCCACTTGATGAGATACTCTGGAATTGATCAATTTCATAGCTGTCAGGTTCTTGTTTCTATGACTGCTCCAGGTTCCAATATGATTTTTCCTTCCTCTTCAAGTTCTGG